>JAHNEJ010001124.1:0-187413 GCA_022559845.1 Amorphophallus konjac
GCCCTAGCTACCGACCTGTTTTTCGACCATCTAGGTCCAAACCCAGTAACTTCTGGGCACCTTCTCTGTAGTCCGCGTAAGTGACTCCGGTCACTGCCTCGCCCTCTACCTTCAGGCTTGTGATCCGGACCACATCCTCCAAGCTGGGCACCATGTGCCCCCAGGGCATCAGGAATGCCCGGCTCACTGGGTCCCATCTCTCACACAAGGCTTGGATCAGGACTAGGTCGAGCTGGATCGGCTCGATCCGAAGAAGGTACCAAATCCCATCACGTCTAGCCTCGCCTTCTGAAAATCTGGGAGGCCCCTGTACGCTGCTACTACCAACTCCCATAAGATTTGTGATTTCATCACAACCTACACATACAAGGAATGGGGGTGAGGTTTGGTCAGAAGAAAGGAAGAAAGAATGAGAAAAGGGCAAGAAAACTTGGCTTACGAGTTGTGATTGGGCCCTTTCGCTGAAGTGCCCTTCAAGGTCTGAAAGCCTCCTGGAACTACTACCACTGGACCTGCTTCTCTTCGAGGAATGGGAAGATTCGCCCTCCATCCAACTCTCAGAATTTTGAACTCCTCCTCTCCCGTAAGAACTTGTGCTCCTCGAGTTAGTCCTCGATATACCTGGGAAGATAAAAGGGACAAGAATTTATAGAAATGGAAGGAGTGCGGGCCAAGATTGCCTCCATCACCTGTCAATGATAGCCCTCGCAATGAGGCACCTGCCAAGCGGTCCCATGTGTCGCTTCACCGCTCGCACAGGGTGATTGACTGGACGAAGAATAGGACGAATAGCCCCTATGTTGTCTAGGGATACCCTATCATGATTTGGAGGACGTCCGCAAAATTTGACACAGCATTCGGGAAAAGAAACTAGGGCCGTCATTATTGACTTCGACGGCAGATTCCCGTGGAAAATGGTCACAACAAGATGCGATTCTCTGCTTGGGCGGAGTCTCGGCAGACCTATCACATGGGAACAGTGCAAAGGAGAAGAAGTGTAGGGAAGAAGGAACGCACAAAAGAACAAATAAACAGCAGAAAATCAAATCACTCCATTCATAATTCTACATAAGCTGTCACAAACACTACAATCATAGAGAGGTGGCGGGTCCACTAGCTCACCAATCCTCACCATCACTCATCTCTCTGGGCACTCTCCTCCTCTCCCCTGAGGTGAGGGTCCCTCAGAAGCCTCCGGGATCCTCGTGCAGTAGCACCTGCCTCGCCTCTGGGCGCCTGCTCCGCAGCAGTGACTCGCTGCTCCTCCCCTGGCGTGGCGAAGAAGCCACTAGCGGCAAAGCGACCGGACTGGCGGAGTCGCTCCCCGAACTCTCGCGCTCTCTCGTAGCGCGTCTCCATCCCTCCTAGCCTCTGCACGACGGCCTGAAGGCCCAGCTGGAGCTCCCTCACTTGGGCCTCCAAGGCCCTCCTCTCGGTCTGATCCCGCTGTCGCTCGGACCTTCTCTCGGCTTTCTCTCTCTCTGCCTCTCTCCTCATCATCTGCAGAAGAACCCTTAACTCCAGGATGTCTGGAGAAGGTCTCTCCTCACCGCGATGCCGCAGCTCCGCTACAGTCGCCACCCAGGCGTCACGCTCCTCTTCCGCCCGGGTCGCGCGGGCCACCGCACCGGCAAGTTGCTCCCGGAGGGAGGCAATCTCGAGAAAAGGGGCCGAGGAACTGGAAGATCCGCCAGCCACTCCCACCGTCGCTGTCTGCTGGGCACGCTGGAACAAAATAAACAACGGCCGTCAGTGAAACTCCAAAATCTGAAGTTAAAAGTGCGGCACGTAACTTACCAGGAGCGACAGCTCATGTTGAGCGACGGCCAGCTGCCGCCTAGTCTCTGACAGTTGGGCGCGCGAGCCGCCGATGCCACGCGTGTCCCCAGCTTGGGGAAGCCCCGCGTAGCTCTCTCTCTGCCGCCGCAGGAAGTCGGCACTGTCCTGCACCAGTATACCCCCTTGCTGTCCAGGGAGACGTACGGGCCAGTCCTCGAGCCTCGCCTTGCCGCGACTCTCCCTCCTGACGCGGCTCGGCTCGTCCGCACTCGCCCACTCATCGGCCAGACCCAGGGTCCTTGCCATGTCCTGCACCAAGAAAGGGGTCCCACATCAGTCAAAAAGAACGCGTCCCCTGTCTAGGACGCGTCCATCATTTGAGTGCAACACTAGCCGAACCCTTTCCCCCTCGCGCGGCTCGCTTCAAAACCAAAATGATTAAAAGAGGAAGAGATCGAAGCACTCACCGACCGTGTTCACCTCCTCCCACGCCATCGGGCCCCTCAGGTCCCTCGGGGGCCCGGAGCGGCCCTTCCTCCTCCATGGACGCCGTTCCGTGCTCGGGCGCGTCCCTCCTTGGGCGAGGGGTCCCGCGTCCCTCTCCACCTTCACCGTGGTCAGGCCCACCGAACTCCATCGATCAAAAGAGGAGGAAGATGAGAAAGGGGGCAAGCGAGTTTCGGCAGAAGGCGGGCTCGTTTGCGGGTAAGGCACGGGAGAAGAAAGGCCACCCGACGCTTTAAATTTGAATTCAAGGATTAAGACGCGTCCTCGCGCCTGGACGCGCCCAAAAGGGGGAGAAAGGAAACAAAATCCCCCCGTGCAAAGCGTAGTTCCCCGCTGTTCAGGGCAAGGTCTCGTGGAGCGTGCCTCGAAGGACAACTCAGTGCAAAGAAGAAAGTGTGGGAGAGAGAAAGGTACACACAACACAAAAAAGCCATTTCATTTCATATAATAGCCGAAAGTACATCATACAGTGAGAAGGGTGACGTGTACAAGCAACTCTCTAACTCTCACCACCACCCTCCTGGTCATCTCTCTCCTCCCTCCTCTACCGAGGATCCCTAGGGGGCCTCTGCGAACCCTGAGAAGCCGTGCTCGCCTCGCCCTGCGGTGGCACTCCAGCCTCGAAGGCGCGACGATGCTCCTCGGCCGAAGAGACCAGATAGCTGCCCATGGAAAAAGAACCAGACTGACGAAGTCGCGCCCCGCGTTCCTTCGCCCTCTGGTACCGCTCCTCGCTCTCCCGAAGCCTCCCCTCCGCCGTGCCGAGACTCAATCGGAGCTCCAGCAGCTGGGCCTCTAGAGCCCTCCTCTCGGTCTGATCCCGCTGTCGCTCCTCCCTCTCTCTCTCCCTATCCCTCTCTCTCTCCACGCTCTCTCTCTCTCCACGTCTCCCTATCCCTCTCCCTCTCCTCTCTCTCCCTCATCGCCTCTCTCCTCGACAGCTCGAGGGCGATCCGCAGATCCACTACGTCGCGAGGGAGCTCCTCAGCCTCCCGTCGACGCTCCTCCTCCAGCTCCGCAATCCGGGCGTCACGCTCTGCCACCCAGGCATCGCGCTCCTGCTCAGCACGAACAGCACGCGCCAGGGCCTCCCGAATCTCGGCCACCTGTCAAAGCACGCATGCACCATAAGAGAACAGTGATAGAAGGAAAGCAGCCAGAAGAGAGTCAAGGTCAGGCAAGCACTCACTCGAGCCTCGCGGTCACGCTCGGCCTCCTCAGCCCGAGCCACCGCATACGCCAGCTGCTCCTGGAGGGCAGAAACCTCCGGAGGAGGGCCCCGCGAACTGGAACCCGCTCCACCAGCCATCCCGGCTGCCGCTGTCTGGTGGGCCCGCTGAAACACGGGGCAAACGTCAGTCAAAGGCTAAGCATCAAAAATCCAGGTCACAAAAAATGCATCACATAAACTCACCAGGATCTCCAACTCCTGTCGGATGGCCACCAACTGTCGCCTGGCGTCCGCCAACTGGGCCCGCAGGTCGGCGATCATGTTGTCACGAGCATCCTGCATTGCACATAAGTCAGTACCACATGCATATACATATAGAAGGGTGAAGCAGTTTCATTTCACACTTACCCCTGCCATACCACCGAGGAGAGGCGGTCCCCGTACGTAGCTCGATATCGTCTCATGTAATCTGTGCTGTCCTGTACATGGGACACCACTGGGACCCCGCCCTGCTGCCAGTCCTGGTACTGTGCTGGGAAGCGCGTACGCCAGTCCACAATCTTCGCCTTCCCCTTGGTCTTCCGCCCAATGCGGGCCGGCGCATCTACATCAACCCACTCCTGGGCCAGCCCCAACGTCCTCATGACCAGTCTAAGCCGCAGCGGCTCGATCTCGTTCAGGCAATGGACCCACACGTCCCGCCTGAAACGAGGAAGACCCGCTACAACCCAGGGCTGGCCAGCATCGCCCATGCCCAGGTAGGGCCTCCACACCACCTGCATCACCATACATACATCATGTTAGTTAGCATCGAGTCACATGCATAAACACAAAAAAAATCATACGCATCATACCATGGCCTCGGGATACTCGCTCAGCTCCCGACGAAGTGACGCCAGCTGGTAGCCGTGGGGTGCTGCAACCACGACCGGCCTCCACTGCCGCGCCAGAGGCACGGCCCTCCTGTTCCCATGCCTAGCCCTCCCCATCGGGAAATAGTAATAGCTCCACACCTGCATCCATCATACATCATTAGTACAATAATTGCATATTTAACTGTGGGAATGCATAAATAAAATGTTTACCTGGAGGAAAGGTGCGAAGCCACTGACTGTCGTCTCCTTCTCCGAAGTCTGGGAGAGATCAGCAATCAAATGGGCAAGCAGAGCCGCTCCCCACGCGTAGTGTCCCACTCTGTCCAGATCCGCCAAGATCCCGAGGAAACGGCAGTGGATGCCATCCCCCTTCGTCCCCAGCAGAAGGCGGCCCAGGAAGAAGAAAAGAAACCTCCGGAGGTCTAGATCCACCAGCTCCCGCTCGCTCGGATCCTGGGTGAAAGCTGCACGAGCATCCTCCTCCAGTCGAGCCAAGAACTCCGCTCCAGTCTCGCTAACCCGCTGGCGCGGGTCGACGAATCCGAGCGCCTCCATGATCTCCACTCGGCCGACTACCCTGCTGTCTCTATCAGTCACGCTCGTCTCTAACCACAGCAGGTCCAGGGCACTCTCTCGGTAGTCGGGGTAGGTGACCCCGCTGACTGCCTCTCCGTCAACCCGTAGCCCGGTAATCCGAGCCACGTCCTCTAGTGTCGGCACCATGTGCCCCCAGGGCATCAGAAACGCCCGGCTCGGTGCGTGCCACCGCTCCCTCAGTGCCTGGATAAGAGGAAGGTCGAGCCGGAAGGGCTCGATCCTAAGGAAAGCTCCAAAGCCCATGGCGTCCACACGCGCCCTCTGGAAGTCCGGCAGCCCGCGGTATGCTGCCACCACCAGGGACCAGCTGATCCGGCCCTTCATCACGCCCTGCACACCACAAAACCAACAGAGAACACATCAGCATCATGAACAGTAATAAACAATAACACTGTATATACTACTTATTCTTTTATTTTATTTTTACTTTTTTAAAAAATTTATATTTCTTGTGGAGGCGTCCAATGCCCTGGACGCCTCCTTCCAATTTCTTTTTTTCTTTTTTAGAAAAAACCCAAAAACCCAAAACAAAATTTATTAATAATATGTATATTTTTATGGAGGCGTCCAGGGCTTAGGACGCCTCCTTATTTTTTAATTTTATTTTATTATTTACGTAAATAAATAAATAAACAAAAAGAAAAAGAAAAAGTGGAGGCGTCCAGGCCCCTGGACGCCTCCTTCTCTCACTACCCGGCCTTCTCTCACAGCCTCTCGCACGCCGTTTTAGCCTATTGAACCACAGAGTGAGAATTCCGAAGTACTTACCGGGTCGTGATCGTCCTCTCCCGCGTCACCAGCATCCGCAGCGGCCTCCGCGGCCAGAAGCGGCACCTCCATCTCCTCCTCCGCAGCAATCTCCTCTGCTACGGCCTCCTCAGCATCGTCTCTCAGTCTCCTCGGACGATGAGCCAGTCGTTTACGCTTGTCTCCACCTCGGTTCGGGCCTCCTAACTCCATTGGGGCGAAGAATGGGTCTGTCTGGTTTGACCGGATCGTTTGAATGAACAGTAAGTGAGTAAGGGGGGGAGCCCCCCCTATATATAGATTGAGCTTTAATTGGGGCGTCCAGGCGCCTGGACGCCCCCACTTTTTTATTTTTTTAAAAAAAATTCAAAAAAACTTAGGGGCGTCCAGGCGCCTGGACGCCCCCAAAACAAAAAATAAAAAAATAAAAAAATAAAAAATTAGGGGCGTCCACGACCCTGGACGCCCCCAAAAAACATTTATTAAAAAAAAATTATAAAAAATAGGGGCGTCCAGGCCTCTGGACGCCCCCATAATAAAAAATAATAAAAAATATAATAAAAAGAAAAAAGGGGTTAGAGTATGTATATAATCCAAACAAAAGAAAAAAAGAAAGAAAAAGAAAAATCACAAAAAAATAATAATTAAGGGGACAGGGGTCCGAAACATCCAAATGCCAGATTTTATTCCATCAGAAAGCAGAATGAGCTACATCAGGGGTTTAGGCGCCTTAGGCCTTAACTTCCCCAGTTCGGTTACATAAGCCCTCCACGGCTCGCATTCTTCCACCACGTGCGCTAATGCCTTTCCCGCAACACTTGTCTTCCAGGGAGCTTTAATGGCCTTCGCTTCCTTCGCGTCCGCTTCAGTACCCAACTCCCTCTTCTTCAAAGGAACGATGCCAGTCGGTGGCGGGAACGAATGGCGTGGGATGCCAATCTGGAGGCAGCACCGATGCGCATTATAAAGGACGAACTCGGTCGCGCCGATCAGTTGAAGATCAACTTCGGGAGAAGACCTCATGAGGAGATCTAGCGAAAGCAAACATGCCGGTGCGCAAGTAAAGAATCCTTGTGTCACGGTGCGGAAGTGAGACCGCCAGTCTTCACGTTTCTTCAGCCACGGAACGCGGTTCACTACAGTACCACCGAAGCCTAACACGTCGGCTATGTGATGAAGAGGGCTTTGTTGGAAGAGCTTCGAAACAGTTGGCATTCCCTCGCGGTGGTCGAATTTGAAGTGCAAATCAAGCCAGCAATTCAAGACAAGTGCGCAACCAAAAGGAGGCTTACCCATGCTCGAGGCAGTAAGGCCGCTGTAAAGATAGGCAAGGACGGCGGGTCCCACCCTCTTTCCACGCCAGATCCCGCAGATGGCACTTAGTTGGTCTTCCTCCACCATGTTGTCGGTATAAGGAAACAAGAGAGCACCCGCTAGACAGATAGTGAACCCCTTCATGATTCCCTCCAAATAGTCATCGTCTGGTGACCCTCTCAGGGCGTCCATGACCCACTCCGCGAGCTTTTGGAGATCGATCCCCTTTTGAGTACGGACCTTTCTGGCTGCGTCGGGCGGCATGAAGCTTCCAAGGACAGCTTTCAGAAGTCCCCCGTGTCAGCATCCGCATAGCCTTCACCTTCCCGTCACTCTTGAATTTCTTCAATCCGAGCAGAAGTTCCACCTCCTCGAGGAGGATGGTCACCTCGAAGGTCGGGAAGATAAAAGTGTGGGTCTGGGGATGCCAGATCTCCACTAGTGCGCCCATAGCCGCCCAGTCCATACGAATCTTCTCGTAATGTTTGGCGTGAATAAGGAGCCCCTGCAGATGCCACTTCGAGAGTATGGCCCTCATGCCAATGGAGATATTGGAAGTTAGCTTTGAAAGCCATGGCAGTTTGGAAAACTTCCTCGGGCCTGGGAAGAGTGGATATGGCTGGAAGAGGAAAGAAATAAGAAATGAAGGAAGTAAGAAGAAGGTTCACGTGGAGAAATTTGAAAAGAATCAGCTTACCATATGCGACATGATCGTCCCACTCAGATGACCCTCGAGGTCGGAGAGTCGCCTGATCTCGCTGCTAGGCCTGCTCCTCTTCATAACGCGGGAAGACTCTCCTTCCATCCTGAAATCTCTAGATTCTCCTCTCCTTCCTCTCCTGAGCTTCCAAAACCCACCTTGGTGCATTTGAATGAACTAGCCTAAGGGGAGTTCTTATAGGAAGGGAAGGGTGCTACAGGACAGAACATGTCACATCAGTGGTCATTGTCAAGATTTTGGTCTGGATCTCCTTTATACTGTGGTGCGATTCTGCTGTGATTCTGCTACTTTCCGATGTTGCTAACCTTTGCTAGTCTGTGCAGGTTTTACTAACGGACGTCTTTGTCCTATCTCCTGTCCCACCTTTCATTGGTTGGTCCCACCTTGTCATGCATCGTAGTATATGATACTTACGCTACTAGAACATGTCAAGGACCTTGCGGCTCGAACGAATCTGGGATCTGAGTTCCCCTTCAACAAAAATGGTGATGATCCCAGAGGAATTTGGGTTGTACGGATAGGCCGTCAATTTGTGATAGAATGGGGACGACGGTTCCATTCAGTGAGTTGGTGCGCGGATAAACGGGCCCCAGCCCAGTATCAGCTCACCGGGTCGGTATCCTGACCCGTTCTTCACAAGTTGACAATATTATCCTTGGCTATTTTCTATTTTAGTTTGTTTTAAATTTTTCTTTGAACCCAGCATGCATTCATATAGGACTTTGATTTATTGCGGAAGATCATTCAAGTGATTCGATTGTGAAAGCCGTTGTGCTCAATTCCCACAAATATGAGATATTCCACTCCGAATGAAATACTGAGTTTCCTTGAGACAGCCCCGACGCTGCTCTTCCAAAGGAGACCCTTGTTTGGACAGACCCTCAGATATTCCTTTACCTTTTTTGACCCACCTTGGCCGCAGCACTTCCACATTGGCTGGTAACCGCTCCCCAAAGGTGAAACCTCCGGTTTATGACCCAGGTACTTCCACACCGAGAAGTTGGTCTCCTTTTGTTTCGTGCCTGAGCGCACATCTCACCCTCCCTTATTTGATCTCCGTCCAAGCAATCGTCAATATTTGAAAGACCTTCTTCAAGGTCGCCTCATTGAAACTCCAGGAAAGATTCCAAACAGTAACGTCAAAAGCGTGTCTCATCACACCTTGGCATCAACTTATCAGTCCGCTCCCACTTCATTTCACTCCACTTCGATACCATTCCACTACGTGTCGCTCCCTTGCAAAGCAGACGCCAAGGCGGGGCAGCTGTAGACACGCCATTCTGACGTCTCCTGAGAAAGTCTCATATTACTATACAACGCCCCGCGACGGCTTACGCATTTTGAATCACTCGAGTGCTTCCTTTTCTTGGTCTTCTTCTGCCCTTTTCGGCATCCGGAATCGTCTCGTCACGGCATTCGGACGGCATCAACACCAGTCAGACGCATCAGAGGTTCCGGAACCAAGAAGGGTATCTGCCGGGCAGCCGCCACCTGATTCGAGGACCCGGGTGGGTCTTAATGGGGGCGTCCAGGCCCCTGGACGCCCCCATCTTTTAATTTATTTTATTATTTTCTCAGGGCCCAAAACTAAATAAAAATATATATATTAATGGAGGCGTCCAGGCCCCTGGACGCCTCCATAAAAACAAATATAAAAAATATTAAAATGCCCGTTGGCATAAAAAGACAAAAAAATAAATAAAAAATATATATTAATGGAGGCGTCCAGGCCCCTGGACGCCTCCATAAAAATAAATAAAAAAATCAAAATGCCAGCCCTGGTATAAAAGACAAAAGAAAAATAAAAAATAATATAATTTTGGAGGCGTCCAGGCCCCTGGACGCCTCCATCAAAACCCTCACGGGCGCCGGCCACCGAACGACGGTTTGTCGTGTGTGAAAAAATCCAAATTATAGAGACGTCCGGTCAGCTGGACGCGCCCATTTCTGAATCACGAGGCGCCGCTCACAAAACCACGCGTTGTGCCAAACCGCGTGCGGCCGTCGTCGGTTTTCGGTGGACCTGCTTGAGGCGTCCGGGACCCTGGACGCCTCCACAAAAGTATTCCAAAAAAATAAATAAAAATAGAATAAAATATTATTTCGGCCCTGATGGAGGTGTCCAGGGTCCTGGACGCCTCCACCCTCCGGAGCTCTATAAATAGAGGCCCACCCCCTCAGTTCTGGAGGAGCTTCGAAGTGATCCGATAGGCTGCCGGAGCCCAGAGGCTACGGAGTCATTTTCTAACCCGTGGGTTCTTTTGTAGGTGGAGGTTCTGCCGGCTTCTCGGGTGCTCACGCTCGCGAGAGGAAGGTCGTCTTCATCCACCGCGCTTCCACGTCGTCCCCACGCTGCCGGAGCTCCGCCGGATTTCACCCTCGGCTCATCCAATAAGCCTTTTCTTCCCCTTTTTCTTCGTAGTTCTTTTGCATTCATCATCTCGCATCCTCTATCCCCCTTCATAAGGGCGCCTCTTCTTTTATACTTCTTGCATCCATCATCTCATTTTCCTCCTACTCGAGTCCGAGAGGGGTTTAAAAGATAACACCAACCAGGTGTGTGTCTTGCCATCATTTCGTTATTTTTATCGCAAGGATTTGAATACTACACCTCCATCTTTCTAATCCACTTGTCATTTGTTTGTCGTTGTTTTGCAAGGGTAGCCGAGGAAAGCCCTCTCCGTCGGCCGCCGGAGGGAGAGGAAGAAGCAACCCGCCATCTCCCGCTCTTGAGGTAGGCGCGATCACTTTCTTATTTTGGGGTCTTTCGGCCCCTGGCGATCACATCTTATTTTCGAGGCCGCGGCGAGTCACTTCCCCAATGGCCGTTTAAATTTCCGTTCTTATATTCTCTTATACTCTGTTATATTCTGCTCATATTCTCGAGGCCGCGGCGAGTCACTTCCCCAATGGCCGTTTAAATTCCCGTTTTTATATGTTATATTCTTATCTATTCGTGTTCTCGAGGCCGCGGCGAGTCACTTCCCCAATGGCCGTTTAAATTCACGTTCTTATACGTTATATTCTTATCTGTTTGTGTTCTCGAGGCCGCGGCGAGTCACTTCCCCAATGGCCGTTTCAATTCTTGTTATTTAATTTTTACACCATTCCCGTCCCCCCGAGGCCGCGGCGAGTCACTTCCCGCTATGGCCGTTTAAACCCCATATTTTGCTATATCACACTTGTCCCGCTCGCCCCGCCGGAGCAATCTCCCGTGGTGGCTCCTTCTCTCTCTTCTATTATTTCTGTGTTACAGCAAACACCAACACCAAAAGAAAGAAAAGAGGAGCCCGCGCGCGCTCCGCGTCCCCTCCGCTCTTCCCCGAACCGCGTGACGTCGCTCACACCGATGAGGGAGAAAGCCCACGACCTCGATCCTCAGACCCCATGCCGGCACGAAAGACCCGAACAGCAACCACCTTCTCAGCGCCACACAACGCACTCAAACTCTCAAGCGAGAAACAAAGCGAAAAACAAGCACAAATCCCTATGCCAGCTGCCGACTGTACTGGACCTTATGGACTCTGATCACTACAATATCTCAATTCCTATGTACGTCCACAACCACCGCTCTGATACCATCTGTAACGACCCGAGAATCCGATTATCGGGAAGGCCCGATAACCCGAGACTCGAACCGCCGCCCACGAGCCGGGAGGGCTCGGAAGGGCTAAAAGGAGTGTGGAGACACAGAGAAATAGGAAATAAAACAGAACAATTCAACAATTAACAGAAATGAATAAACAACTACTACAATAGAGTCCAGTCCAACAGAAAGTACAGTTTAAAGCAGTAAAACGTACCACATGCCAAGTGAACACTTGGCCCGGCAAGCTGGCAACTAAGAACCTCTGAATCGTAACCTCGAACCTCGAGGAAGAACTGTCACACCTAAAAAGTAGTGAATGAGTCTCCAAAATAGAGACTCAGCAGGGATCCCGCGGAACCCCAACTGGAAACCACGGCGGTAGCGGAAAGGAAAGCTACAACTACAGCAGGAACAGCAAACCGGTGGCCGGTCAAAACTCGGCACTAAAGCTACTCCTACTGTACCAGAAACACACCCCGATCTCACGGTCGGGGGCTACCGAACCACACTAGTACCACTTACCGAAGTAAAACCTACAGTAACACTGCCGTAGAGGCCTGTCTCCTGGGACACGGCCAACCTGGACACACTGTCCAGGGTGCAACCCTGACCATCCGGTCGCGGGTACCGCACAACAAGATGTAACCTCGGTAAAGTTACTAGCACCAGTCTCACGGCACGAAAATCGACACACGCGCCACGATGAAACACCGAAACTCAACGGTCAACATGACCAAAAACCCGAAGGTCGAGGCCACAGAGGTTGACTGACAGTCTGTCACTCACGACTCGACAGGAGTACCTCTCACTAGAAGCACAGTCGGTAGCGTCCCCTGACGTCTTACATCGCACCGCAGGTGAACTGCCAGACGTGGTAGCGCCTACCATAGGCACGGACACCGCACAAGAAACACGCTCGTCAGCGTGGGTCCGACCACCCCGAACCACGTGTGCACACACAGACCATGCGTCCTAGGTCTGGCCCTCTGACCGGTTTTCCCCCGTAGCCGGACTCTGGCTAACGACGAGGGGCCCGACGGAAACCAGTCTAAAACCGTCCTCAGGGTAGCCTCTCCACCACTCCCTGGTGGGACCACACGCGTGTAAGCAGGCTACGACTAGTGGAGGGTCAAGGAGTAGACTCTCAAGTCAACGGAAAATAACGTCCGAACCCGACGACGTACGGGGACCATCCTACGTACCTGTACCGTCGCACGGTGACCACGGTCGGAGAAAAAAATGGGACTCACCGTCCACGGCCACACCCTCGGCCATGCAGAAAGCGCAGAAACATGATTCCCAAGGCAGCATACAAGCCGCCACGCCGATTCCCCATCTCAGGGGAGGCGGGAAACCTCCAGCCCGAGGCCGGATAACTGGACTCGCAGTCCAAAGCCAAACACATGGCCCACGTGGGAATCTTTTTTCAAAGAAACTCACGACATGCGGGGGAGACCCCACCGCACACACACCGATACACGGTGACTCGATCGAGCGTAACAGGAAAGCCCGGGACCCGTGGGATCACCCGGACCCACCATACCTATGGACACGCTAATCGAGGTAGTATGGTCCTCCCGACACCCTCAAATCACAGACGCAGAACCCTCAGGGGTATCTGAGACATTCATAAAACCGCAGGTCGACCACGGGGTCCCAACAGGATCGACATGGGACCTACACAACACGAAACGATCGCGGCAAGCAGGAAGAACCACTTCTGTGCAACGCAGTGCCTGGCGGACTAACCTTGGGCCATCACAAGCTGTAACGGTCCAAGCCTCGACCGTCACAGCACTCTAATGGTCTAACACATGAGCGTTACGCGAGAGGGGAAACACCGGCTGTGACGTGCCAACCCTGGTGCGGCACATGTCCCGACGCACCCAACATAGTGCGTCAGAAGGCAAGAAGAAACAGGCTGTGACGCACTCCACTCGGGGCGTCACTGTAGCAACTTGAAATTTTATATGCATTCATATGCAAAAAGAAATAATGAAAGATGAAAATAAAATAAATTGTGAATATTTTCCATCATAGAATACATAAACATAAATACTATTCCACTTGTTAATGCGAACGACGAGATTCACGGCATGATTCTGAGAAGGCGAAGATGTCGGTACTGTAGCAGTACTATAGCATCCGATTTAAGAGAGAATTAGTAGCGTTAATCTAATCATAACTAATGGATGAGATCATTCTTACATCATTGAATAAATGAGGTCATAGATTATGTCATCCACATAGTGGAACGAAGTTGGTGTAATGGGGTTGGTGTAATAGTGGAATAAAGTTGGTGTAATGGGGTTGTTGTAATAGTGGAACAAGGTTGGTGTAATAGTGACATGGTGGAATGAAGTAGGTGGGAGATTTTGACCTATAAATAGGGCTGGGCTCTTCCTACTCAAAGCATAAATCTATTGAGAGGAATTGCTGATTGGAGAGAGGGAGAAAGCTCGAAGTTGGAGAAGTGTTCGAAAGCGTTCTTCGTTCTTAAATTTCTTCTTCTTTGATCTTCAACGAGGTAGGTTTTCTCTCAGGCAAAAACTTAATTAGGTCTCCATATATGTTTCTTTGCATGAGTATTTTGATTCTATGTAAATTTTTCATGATCATGTATTTATAGTTTATTTTAAGATTTAAAGTTCAATTATGGAGTTTTCATTATCATAACTTGTTTCAATAACGTGGATCACATATAGACCATGATTTGAATACGATAACCATGCCCGATTTACATCGTTTATGTGCGTTATTTCAAACTTAAATCTTGAATTTTAAAATCATGTTCTTGCCTTAAGAATTCTATTAACAAAAAAATGACTAGGCGAATGAACTCGTAAAGCTATTGTTAAATGATCAAACAATTATGTTCTAATTTTCGTACAATTCCTATACATGATTAACCCTATCTCTTTTATCTAAGCTCTATCTGAAAGCTTGACATCTCCTTTCAACTTGTCTTCGTACATAAATATATTATGCAATTGGAAGCTTGACATCTTTTTTCAATGTATTTTCCTTTATTGAAATTCTTTCACAAATGAATATGTTAGAATATACAAGAATGATTTCCGTTCGATTTACGCATTTTCGTGTCTCCGAAAAATCGTATAGCTAGCAAGTTCACCAAGAAGAACCGGTGTCTAAGGCTAGAGGTCCACAGGCAAACGCTTTAAATGGATAAGTTGTTACTTAATTAGGACCTCATGAATACGAGGGGAGCCTCCCACTATCCCACCTCTTACCTGGCCACGTTTTCTTTGGTTTTTGCTAATTACCCGAGTGAGAAAAACTTGATCTAAACTTATTTTACAAGAGTTGGTCGCGCATTGACTGGAAATTCATTCTCTTTATTATCTTAATGTCGTTAAACATGATGCCTTAAATCATCCTTGAACTTCTCTTATAAACTTCATTTATTCTTCATACTACATGCTCTTTCTTCATACTATATGTCCTTGAAAATGAAAATTTTGCTAGATCTGTACTTTAGCCATAAACTACCATTTAGGAGTGTAGGAGCTAAGTGCCATGCAGGGCAAAATGCTACGTTATGAGAGCCACCTCTTGAGGCCAAAATGGCGCAAAGTGCTACATAATGGGAGCCACCTCTTGAGCCTGTAGGGGCCACCTCTAGAGTCCTCCATAACTAAATGACTAGTTATGCGCTATACTACGCTTCTTATGCTTTTCTTGAAAGTCGAATTGGCCATAATTATAAATGAATTGTTCTAGAAATTACATGGGACTTTGGTCCACGTGATACTCAATGCCTGGCAAACATGGGGGCCCTGATCTGGTCCTAGGCGAGTAAAGCCTGAAAGTACTTGTGCCCGAGGGAGTTGAATGATCAGGTGTGGCATTGCACCAACTGACATGCAAGATTGAACTAGGCAATTCACTTATTAAATATTTGACTCGTTACATGCTTAACATCCTATATATGCCATTTTTGACCGGAGTGGTTAATATTACATGGCCATATTTACAATTCTATACTTATTATTGATTCTTCATGCTTACACTTGAGTTCTACAATGTCTATTCTTGAAATTCTTGACTTCCTGATCTTGTTCTCTACTTGTCATTTATTTTATTACTTATTTTATTCGAAAGCATGTAGATGATCCAAAATGCTAATCACTTAAAGTGACCTGGCAAAGTGATATAAGTCCTACTGAACTTTCTAGCTCACCCTGTATATTGTTGTTAATTTTCAAGAAATCCTGGAGATGGCGGGAATGGGCTGGAGTGATGAGAGTGATGATAATTTTTAATAAATTATTTTTCCCAGCCTGTCTACTTATAAATAAATGTATCGAGTCTGATTAGTATTGTACGTCCTTGAAGGACATTTGTTGGAAATGTCAGATTATGAAATAAAGATGTGATTTTGTCCATTTGTGTTCATACTCATCATCTGAGTCTCTTGATCGACTTGCCCGTATAACTGTTCACGCCTTGATAATTCCGCCTTGTTCGGGGCATGACAGTTTAGTTGGTATCAGAGCCTATGGTTAAAAAGAGTGTAGGGTATCAAGGCTTAGTTATTGAAAACCCTAGGTTCTTCACACTATAGGATAATGGATAGCTATACTTGACCCGTGAGATTGGGTAGAGACTTGGGCTAGATATTAAGATATGTAGAGATAAGACATTTAATCCTCATAGCTTGTTTTGCAGAAATTCTTAGCTATTGAAAATGGTCGCTGAGCGTGCTCAATGGAGAGAAATGCAAAGGACTATCTAAGGGCTAACTCAAGCCCTACAACAAGTGGCTCAAGGAGGAGTTAATCACCATGGTGCGGGAGACCTGCACCGCAACTTTAGGAACATGAATCCTCCGAGGTTCAACGGTTCCACTGACCCGGATGAAGCTGAACATTGGGTCAAGGAGATAGAAAGAATATTCCGAGTCATGCAATGCTCGGATCAAGATAGAGTTTTGCTTGCAACTTTCCAACTGGAAAGGGATGCAAGAGCTTGGTGGGAATCCGTGGAGGCGACCTTGCCCGATCCCCATATCACTTGGGAGGAATTTATAGAATATTTCAACGGAAAGTATTTCTCGGAGAGAGTTCAAGAAAAGAAGGCAGCAGAATTTGCCACCCTTAAACAAAGAAGTCTCTCTGTAGCTGAATACGAGGCCCAATTTTCTCGACTGGCCCATTATGCTCCACACCTCATTAATACAGAGAGAATGAAGGCCAAGCGATTCATGAATGGGCTAAGGCCCCAATATATTCCCCAACTAGCACCTATGGACATCCAAACATATGCCGAGATGGTCCGGAAGGCCCAACTGCTAGAAGATGCCATGGAGATGGCGGATAAAATCAAGGGAAGAGTTGTGAAAGAACAAGTTATTGGCGCCGAAAATTTTAAACCCACTTTTGGAAAGAAGAGGCCAAATGAAGAAAGAACCCCTCAACAAGATAAAAAGCCTCGAGATGGAAATAGACAAGTCATCCCTTATATAACTTCAAAAGATATCTGCAAGTATTGTGACAAGACTTGCCACAAGACTGAAGAGTGCTGGAGAAAGAAGGGAGCATGCTTGCGCTGTGGAAGTGGGGATCATCGCATTTCTGATTGTCCCCTTATGAAGGAATCTCCATTAGAGAAGAAAACTCAAGAAGGACCAAGGCGTCAAGGAAGGCTCCAAGCTCTGATAGAACCTATACCTACTGAAGAAGGAGGAGTGGTGGAAGGTACTCTTACCATCAATTCTAGAACTGCTTTTGTTCTATTTGATACTGGAGCTACCCATTCATTTATATCCCAGAATTTTGCTACCACCTTACATGAAAAACATGTTCCTTTGAAAACTGAACTTGTTATTTCCACACCTTTAGGAGCAAGCACTGAGCTTAAACATTATTTTCCCTCTAATGAAGTGTTGATTAGTGGTCATAACTTAGCCACTGATTTGATATGCATGAACATGGAGGGTCATGATGTAATCTTAGGTGCTGACTGGTTGGCCAAGTATAATGCTAAGGTGGATTGCAGGCGAGGAAGTGTAACCTTTGGTGAACCAGGATACCCTGAACTATCATTATCTAGAAATAGCCATCATAGACACCCTCTTCTCATCTCTGCCCTTCAAGCTCAAAAAATGATGAAGAAAGGATGTGTTGCATTTTTGGCTTCTGTCCTTATAACCGAACCCAATAAACCCATTCTGGAAGAAATATCTGTTGCTAAGGAATATCCGGATGTATTTCCTGAGGAATTACCTGGCATACCACCCAAGAGAGAAGTTTCATTCTCAATTGATTTGATACCTGGAGCAGCCCCAGTATCCAAAACTCCTTAAGAATGTCACCTACTGAGCTGAAAGAACTAAAAGAGTAATTGATGGAATTATTAGAGAAGGGATTCATCAGACCTAGTACATCACCTTGGGGAACACCTGTTCTTTTTGTGAAGAAGAAAGATGGATCTATGAGGTTGTGCATTGATTATAGGCAGTTGAACCAATTGACTATCAAGAATAAGTACCCTCTGCCAAGAATTGATGAACTATTTGATCAAATCTCTGGAGCTCATTATTTCTCTAAGATTGACCTCAGGTCCGGTTATCATCAAGTGAGAATCAAGGAAGAAGATATTTATAAGACAGTATTCAGGAGTAGATATGGGCACTATGAGTTTGTTGTCATACCTTTTGGGCTGACTAATGCACCTGCCGCTTTTATGCAACTCATGAATAGTGTGTTTCGACCCTATTTAGATCAATTTATGGTGGTATTTATTGATGATATATTGATCTACTCCAAAACCAAGGAAGAACATGAAGCACATTTGAGGATTGTCTTGCAGATATTAAAAGAAAATTAGTTATATGCTAAATTGAGCAAATGTGAGTTCTGGTTAGAAGAAGTTTCATTTCTCGGTCATGTGATCTCCAAGGAAGGTATTTCAGTTGACCCTTCAAAGGTAAAAGCTATCAATAACTGGGAAAGGCCTACAAATGTGACCGAAATCCGAAGTTTTCTAGGATTGGCCGGTTACTATACGAGATTCATCAAAGACTTCTCTAAAATTGCCGTGCCATTGACTAGACTAACAAGGAAGGAAAATTCTTATGTATGGGTTGAGGAATGTGAGAAGAGTTTTCAAACTCTTAAGGAGCGCTTGATAACGGCATCTGTTCTTACTCTGCCTATTGCGGGAGGAGGATTCGAGGTATATGTTGATGCTTCGGGAATTAGCCTAGGTTGTGTATTAATGCAACAAGATAAGGTGATAGCCTATGCATCTAGGCAACTGAAAACTAATGAAGTTAATTACCCTGTGCATGATCTAGAATTAGACGCAGTAGTCTTTGCTCTAAAGATATGGAGGCATTATTTATATGGTGAGCAGTTCATTATCTATTCTGACCATAAGAGTTTAAAATATCTATTTTCTCAGAAAGAGCTCAACATGAGACAAAGAAGATTGTTAGAATATTTGAAAGATTTTGACTTTTCTATTCAATACCATCTTGGAAAAGGTAATGTTGTGGCTGATGCTCTTAGTAGAAAGCCGAGGGCTCTATTATCAAGTTTGATGATTAATGAATGGCGCTTGCTAGAGCAATTTACAAGATTAAATTTAAATGTGGAATCAAAGGAGGAACGAGTCTTGATTGCCAGTATAAGGGTACAACCTGGAGTGTTCTCTGAGATAAAAGAGCAACAAGGTAACGATCCTTTATTAGTTGAAATTTTTAAAAATTTGAGCCAAAGGCCTGATTTTCAACTGGCGAATGATGGGAGATTATTATTTCGAGGAAGAACTTGTGTGCCTGATAGTAACACAATCAAGAAAAAGATAATGGAAGAAGCACACCAATCGAGGTACACTATTCATCCTGGTGCTACAAAAATGTATCAAGATCTCAAAAGAACCTTTTGGTGGCCTAACATGAAAAGAGAGATAACTGAGTTCGTGAGCCGATGTTTGGTCTGTCAACAAGTTAAAGTAGAACATCTCAAACCGGTTGGTAAGCTAAAACCTCTAGAGATACCGGAATGGAAATGGGATAGTATTGGCATGGATTTTATAGTTGGATTGCCAAAGACCCGAAGTGGATTTGATGCTATATGGGTGATTGTGGACCGACTAACTAAGTCTGCTCACTTCTTGCCCATCAAAATCAAATGGACCGTGGATGTTCTAGCTGCCCTATATATCAAGGAGGTTGTAAGGATGCACGGTATTCCAAGTTCTATTATTTCGGATAGAGATCCGAGATTCACCTCTCACTTCTGGAAAGGTTTATAATCATCCTTGGGTACTAGGCTGAATTTTAGTACGGCTTTTCACCCTCAGACAGATGGACAAACCGAGAGGACGAATCAAATTATCGAAGATATGTTAAGAGCTTGTATGATAGATTTTGGGGGAAGTTGGCATGAACATTTGCCATTGATTGAGTTTGCATATAACAACATTTATCAGTCTAGCATCCAGATGGCACCTTTTGAAGCACTATATGGTAGGAGTTGTAGATCACCTCTATGATGGAGTGAGGTTGGAGAAAAGGGATTGATGAGTCCTGATATTATCCAAGATACAACTCAGAATATTCAGTTGATCCGTGAAAGACTAAAAATTGCTCAATCACGGCAAAAGAGTTATGCCGATAATCGAAGAAGAGACCTTGAATTTCAAGTGGGGGAGCATGTCTTCTTGAAAATTTTACCCACGCGTGGAATTAAAAGGTTTGGTATCAAAGGAAAATTGAGTCCAAGATATATTGGCCCTTTTTAGATTCTAGAACGAATCGGTGAAGTGGCATACAAGCTGGCTTTGCCTCCACAATTGACTGGTGTCCATGATGTATTTCATGTATCCATGCTAAGGAAATATGTGTATGATCCTTCGCATGTGATTCAATTCGATGACTCGAAGCTACAGAAGGATTTATCTTATGAAGAAAGCCCGATCAAGATCTTAGATCGAAAATTTCACCAGCTACGGAATATGGCTATACCGATGGTAAAAGTCCAATGGAGTAAGCGTGGATTCGAGGATGCTACATGGGAATTAGAAGAGTCAATAAAGAAGAAATATCCAGATTTGATCTCAGGTTAGAATTTTGAACCTCCCATTTGAATTTTTAAATTACTATTACATGATGTGAATTTAGATGACCAAATTCTTTTAAGTGGGGGAGGATGTAGCAACTTGAAATTTTATATGCATTCATATGCAAAAAGAAATAATGAAAGATGAAAATAAAATAAATTATGAATATTTTTCATCATAGAATACATAAACATAAATACTATTCCACTTGTTAATGCGAACGACGAGATTCACGGCACGATTCTGAGAAGGCGAAGATGTCGGTACTGTAGCAGTACTATAGCATCCGATTTAAGAGAGAATTAGTAGCGTTAATCTAATCATAACTAATGGATGAGATCATTCTTACATCATTGAATAAATGAGGTCATGGATTATGTCATCCACATAGTGGAACGAAGTTGGTGTAATGGGGTTGGTGTAATAGTGGAATAAAGTTGGTGTAATGGGGTTGGTGTAATAGTGGAACAAGGTTGGTGTAATAGTGACATGGTGGAATGAAGTAGGTGAGAGATTTTGACCTATAAATAGGGCTGGGCTCTTCCTACTCAAAGCATAAATCTATTGAGAGGAATTGCTGATTGGAGAGAGGGAGAAAGCTCGAAGTTGGAGAAGTGTTCGAAAGCGTTCTTCGTTCTTAAATTTCTTCTTCTTTGATCTTCAACGAGGTAGGTTTTCTCTCAGGCAAAAACTTGATTAGGTCTCCATATATGTTTCTTTGCATGAGTATTTTGATTCTATGTAAATTTTTCATGATCATGTATTTATAGTTTATTTTAAGATTTAAAGTTCAATTATGGAGTTTTCATTATCATAACGTGTTTCAATAACGTGGATCACATATAGACCATGATTTGAATACGATAACCATGCCCGATTTACATCGTTTATGTGCGTTATTTCAAACTTAAATCTTGAATTTTAAAATCATGTTCTTGCCTTAAGAATTCTATTAACAAAAAAATGACTAGGCGAATGAACTCGTAAAGCTATTGTTAAATGATCAAACAATTATGTTCTAATTTTCGTACAATTCCTATACATGATTAACCCTATCTCTTTTATCTAAGCTCTATCTGAAAGCTTGACATCTCCTTTCAACTTGTCTTCGTACATAAACATATTATGCAATTGGAAGCTTGACATCTTTTTCAATGTATTTTTCTTTATTGAAATTCTTTCACAAATGAATATGTTAGAATATACAAGAATGATTTCCGTTCGATTTACGCATTTTCGTGTCTCCGAAAAATCGTATAGCTAGCAAGTTCACCAAGAAGAACCGGTGTCTAAGGCTAGAGATCCACAGGCAAACGCTTTAAGTGGATAAGTGGTTACTTAATTGGGACCTCGTGAATACGAGGGGAGCCTCCCACTGTCCCACCTCTTACCTGGCCGTGTTTTCTTTGGTTTTTGCTAATTACCCGATTGAGAAAAACTTGATCTAAACTTATTTTACAAGAGTTGGTCGCGCCTTGACTGGAAATTCATTCTCTTTATTATCTTAATGTCGTTAAACATGATGCCTTAAATCATCCTTGAACTTCTCTTATAAACTTCATTTATTCTTCATACTACATGCTCTTTCTTCATACTATATGTCCTTGAAAATGAAAATTTTGCTAGATCTGTACTTTAGCCATAAACTACCATTTAGGAGTGTAGGAGCTAAGTGCCATGCAGGGCAAAGTGCTACGTTATGGGAGCCACCTCTTGAGGCCAAAATGGCGCAAAGTGCTACATAATGGGAGCCACCTCTTGAGCCTGTAAGGGCCACCTCTAGAGTCCTCTATAACTAAATGACTAGTTATGCGCTATACTACGCTTCTTATGCTTTTCTTGAAAGTCGAATTGGCCATAATTATAAATGAATTGTTCTAGAAATCACATGGGACTTTGGTCCACCTGATACTCAATGCCTGGCAAACATGGGGGCCCTGATCTGGTCCTAGACGAGTAAAGCCTGAAAGTACTTGTGCCCGAGGGAGTTGAATGATCAGGTGTGGCATTGCACCAACTGACATGCAAGATTGAACTAGACAATTCACTTATTACATGTTTGACTCGTTACATACTTAACATCCTATATATGACATTTTTGACCGGAGTGGTTAATATTACATGGCCATATTTACAATTCTATACTTATTATTGATTCTTCATGCTTACACTTGAGTTCTACAATATCTATTCTTGAAATTCTTGACTTCCTGATCTTGTTCTCTACTTGTCATTTATTTTATTACTTATTTTATGTGAAAGCATATAGATGATCCAAAATGCTAATCACTTAAAGTGACATGGTAAAGAGATATAAGTCCTACTGAGCTTTCTAACTCACCCTGTATATTGTTGTTAATTTTCAGGAAATCCTGGAGATGGCGGGAATGGGCTGGAGTGATGAGAGCGATGATAGTTTTTAATAAATTACTTTTCCCAGTCTGTCTACTTATAAATGAATGTATCGAGTCTGATTAGTATTATAATTCCTTGAAGGACATTTGTTGGAAATGTCAGATTATGAAATAAAGATGTGATTTTGTCCATTTGTGTTCATACTCATCATCTGAGTCTCTTGATCGACTTGCCCGTATAACTGTTCACGCCTTGATAATTTCGCCTTGTTCGGGGCGTGACAGTCACAGTCTCTGAAGGACCAACACTGGCGCGTTAAAAGAATGGGCTGCGTCAGCTCTAACGCTCCCATTCAGGGGTGTCACAATGCTCTGACGGTCCTACCTAGGCGCGTCAGAGACTCGTGACCCCTAACGGTCATAAACCACGATCGAAACACTGTGACGGTTTAGCAACAGGGCGTCACAGCCCTGTGGCGGTCTATCGTGGGACCGTTAGGTCCACGAACGCCAACACTCAAAACAAAGGCAGCGTAACGCACCTGCCCAGGCGCGTTACACACTGTGACGGTCACTACAAGAAAAATCGCGGATAGCGACCGACCTAGCGGTCGCTATTCAGTCGTAGATCGGTCGCAAATCTGCATTGCGACCGAACAGAGACTATCTAGCGACCGAACATGTCGGTCGCTATATACTAGTCGCTATATAGCGACCGACATAATTCGGTCGCAGTATCAGTCGTTACCAGAGACCGATTATAATCGGTCGCCTGATCGGTCGCTAATTAAGTCGGTCTCAATTCGGTCGCTATTCGGTCTCTAATTATGTTGTATTTTTAAAAATAAAATTAACCTATTGGATTTATTCGGTCTCAATTCGGTCGCTAGTCGGTCGCCAAGTATAATTATTTAATAAAAGAAATATAACGTATAGTCGCTATTCGGTCGCAATTCAGTCTCCATGCGGTCGCTAATTTTGCATTATTTTTTTTTTAAAAATTTATTTAAACTGATAAATAAATTACCTGATAAATAACAAATTCATAACATAAATATAAAATCAACTACACAGACAACAATATCGACAAATCTCAAATTCATCACATACAAGCACCTGATAAATAACAATTTCATAAAACAATAATAAATCAACTACACGGATCACAATCTCCACGAACCTCAAATTACACACAATTAAAATAAAATCACAAATTAATCATACATCCATAATAATAAAATGACAACATACACAACTAAAATAAAATCACAAATCCTCCACATATGTCTCATCCTGGTCGTCGTCTCGTCCAACATCATCCTGGTCGTCGTCTCGTCCAACATCTCGCGACGGATGATCCTGTATATCATTTAAATTATAATCAAATCCTTAATAAAGAAATCAAGCATTAACAAGACTTAATAAAGAAATCAAGCATTAACAAGAGTATGCCAATAGTTTAAGCCAGCTCATTTTCATATATATAAATACACACACACAATATAAGTTCAAATTTCATCTTGTATTTTAAAAATGAAGTTTGAGCGCCGAGCTCAAACCGGGCATCCGATTTGGATTCCGTCAGTTCTGACAAGTCACTTTCATCTCCCCGGTCGTATTGGAATGATCGGCACGGCCATCCGACCGGTATTTCGAATTTTAGACCCCCGGACCCGTCCTAACAGTTCATTTGAACTAAGTGTATTTTAAAAATGAAGTTTGAGCGCCGAGCTCAAACCGGGCATCCGATTTGGATTCCGTCAGTTCTGACAAGTCACTTTCATCTCCCCGGTCGTATTGGAATGATCGGCACGGCCATCCGACCGGTATTTCAGATTTTAGAACCAAATGCCCCGTCCTAACAGTTCATTTGAACTAAGTGTATTTTAAAAATGAAGTTTGAGCGCCGAGCTCAAACCGGGCATCCGATTTGGATTCCGTCAGTTCTGACAAGTCACTTTCATCTCCCCGGTCGTATTGGAATGATCGGCACGGCCATCCGACCGGTATTTCGAATTTTAGACCCCCGGACCCGTCCTAACAGTTCATTTGAACTAAGTGTATTTTAAAAATGAAGTTTGAGCGCCGAGCTCAAACCGGGCATCCGATTTGGATTCCGTCAGTTCTGACAAGTCACTTTCATCTCCCCGGTCGTATTGGAATGATCGGCACGGCCATCCGACCGGTATTTCAGATTTTAGAACCAAATGCCCCGTCCTAACAGTTCATTTGAACTAAGTGTATTTTAAAAATGAAGTTTGAGCGCCGAGCTCAAACCGGGCATCCGATTTGGATTCCGTCAGTTGTTCCTCCAAGTTTGAGAGAGTTTCTTGTGAGAGGATTTGTTCCTCCAAGTTGGGGTGCTGACTTCTTTGTATATTTCTCCACATCTAGTGAAGTTCCACTGTCGCCGTCGCCCGTGGACGTAGGGGGTAACCTCCGAACCACGTAAATATGTGTTCCTATCTTGTGTGATTGTTCCTTCTTCTTCCTCCCTTCTTGTTGTGCGGATCGAGATCTTGAGAGGTCACTCTGTCCGTCGGAGTGGTCGTGTCATAACAAGGATCACTTCCTCAAATTTAATGGGATTGTGGATCAAATAAGTGGAAAGGTAAATGACTGTTGGATTATGAGAGACTTGGAAAGGTTAAACACTCCCGACTTCAAGACTACGGTCGATGTAATGATCATACTTCATCCAAAAGCAATTCCCACCTCAGGTTAATGAGCTCATGATCTCCTTCCCCATTTACAAAGCTTGCATGAAACAGTGGAGAGAAATAATTCATGCGCCCGGGATCAAATACATATTCACAGGTAAATGGTGGAATAATCATAATGTACTGCCAGAAACACTTGAAGTGGGCTGTACTCTGCTAGTTTACTTATATGGACATTGATCACAATGCATGATGGGTACACACCATGACACCATAGCACTATCATCATCATCCAGTCTTACGCCCAAGATTGAAATAAAAGCTATGTCAAATATAAACAGCAGAATGAGTATATTGATATTCACATGTATAATGGACAATATGGAAGAAGAAAACACCATGAGAGTACCTTCATTGGTCATAGAACCCATCACGTACATGTATCGCTTGATCTTTGCCTGGCTTTCCTGTTCACGACCTTTCGGCATCAACTCCGAGCTAAAACCAGGAATCATGGAAAATACCTGAAAGCAATAAAATTCATTCAGTTGGAGACGGCAACATGAGAAGTTATCCAAAGGGGATAATGTGGCCACAAGACATAGAATGCAATTCCATCTCCACTAAGAGCAGCCAAAGTTTCACAAGTGGAACCCTCAAGATGCAGTAAAATACACCCCAGTCGTTTCCAACACCTGTCATAAATAATACATTTGGTTAGTACCAAGCAAATTAATGAACATAGAAAAATGTGAAAGCAATCAGCTTATCTCCCGTGATTCCTGAAGTATCACTTAGGTGTGTTAGTCTCAGGTGAACCTTACCTTATGATTGAGTCTCTCATCATAAAAATGAAAATTCACAGAAGGCCCATGAAGTGAAAATTTAAAAAATGGAATAGAGAAGTCTGCAAAAGAGCTTAACCTGCCCCATAAGTCCAGTTTCCATAATTAGAACATGGATCGTAGTCCAAAAGACATTTCTCAAACCATTCAGCTCCCATTCGCCAATCAATCCCCATATCTCGGACAAGAAATGAGCAAACAATCTGCAATAAACAAAGACTCAAATGAATATGAAGTCTGACACTTGCAGTTCATGCAAGCTAGTAACTGTGTGAGGAAAATTTTCCTCGCTAATGTAGTATCCTTGATTAAAGACTAACACAGAAGAAGTAATCTAGAAGAAGAGAACAAACAATCTGCAGCATAGAAAAGCTATAGAAAGACTTCATCAAGCGTATATAGTATAGGCACTTGTGGGCCTGTATACAAGTTAATATTTTCAGCGGTCGCTATTCGGTCTCCATGCGGTCGCTAATTAAATTTTTTTTTTCAAAAATTAATATAAAGCTACTATAAATCACCTGATAAATAACAATTTAATAAAATAAATAACCTGTTACATAACAATTTCATAAAAACATATAAATCAACTACACAACTCATAATCTCCACAAATTTCAAATTCATCACATACAAACACACAAATTAATCATACATCCATAATAAAATGGCAACATACAAATAACTAAAATGAAATCACAAATCCTCCGCATATGTGTCATCCTGGTCGTCGTCTCGTCCAACATCTCGCGACGGATGATCCTGTATATCATTTAAAAAAATTAAAATCAATTCTTTAATAAAGAAATCAATTATTCTTGAAAATTAAAAGCAAGATGTTTTTCATTGAAGTGAAATTGACGAATGATAATTTTAAACGTTTTGCTCAAATCGGTAGTCCGATTTAGAATCCGTCAGCTCTGACAAGTCACGTCTACCTCCCAGGTCGTGTTGGAATGATCGGAATGCCGATCGGATCAGTATTTCACATTCTGGACCCCCGGACCCCGACGGCTTTGATTATAAACCAAGTGCATTTGCAAATTGCACTTTTGAGCGTCGGGCTCAAACCGGATGTCCGATTTAGAATCCGTCAGCTCTGACAAGTCACGTCTACCTCCCAGGTCGTGTTGGAATGATCGGAATGCCGATCGGATCAGTATTTCACATTCTCGACCCCCGGACCCCGACGGCTTTGATTATAAACCAAGTGCATTTGCAAATTGCACTTTTGAGCGTCGGGCTCAAACCGGTAGTCCGATTTAGAATCCGTCAGCTCTGACAAGTCACGTCTACCTCCCAGGTTGTGTTGGAATGATCGGAATGTCGATCGGATCAGTATTTCACATTCTGGACCCCCGGACCCCGACGGCTTTGATTATAAACCAAGTGCATTTGCAAATTGCACTTTTGAGCGATTTGCTCAAACCTAAATCTAAAATCCTAAAACCTAAACCTATTCCCAAATCCCTAAACCTTAAACCCTAAACCCGTAAAAATTGTAAACCCTATAGAAAAAAAAACGTAAGCCCTAAAACCCCTAAAAACACTAAACTGCAGACCCCGAACCCCCTAAATCATAAAACCATAAAACCCTTAAAAATTATAAATCTTAAACCCTCCCCTAACCCCTAACCCCACTACGATCCCTTAAACTCCTAAACTGCTAAACCACCGATTGCTAAACCCCAAACCCTCAAACTAAAAATCCCAAACCCTAAACCTTAAAACCCTAAATCTTGAGTTACCCCTAAAACTAGAAACTCTAAAATCCTTAAAAACCACAAACATAAAAGACTAAATCTGAAAAACCCTAAATCCTAAACCTTAAACCCTAAAACTCCTAAACCTAAAAATCAAAAATCTTAATACTATAAACTCTAAACCATAAACCATAAATTTAAAATCATAAACCCTAAAATCACTAATAACATCAAACCCTAAATAAAAGAAACCCAAAAATGTAAACCTATATGTAAAACCCTAAAAGCCCCAAGAACCTTAAACCTTAAAAACATTAAACCCTAAACTCAAAACATTAAACCATAAATCTTGAAAACCTTAAACCCTAAACCCTAAACCTTAAAAATATGAAACCATAATATCTATAAACCATAAAAACTCGAAAAACCCTAAACCCTAAAAATCCTAAATTGTAATAACTATAAACCCTAAAAACATGAAAAACCCTAAACCCTAAAACCTAAAATCCTTAGAAACTAGACCCACTAAACCAAAAACCCCTAAAGCCTAAACTCTCAAAACCGTAATCCACCCCCCTAACCGCTAAACCAAAAACCCCAAATGCTAAATCCAAAACCCTAAACTCATATGCCAAATATAAAATGCAAACAAACCTAAACACCAAACAACTAACCCTAAACCCAAAAACCTAAACCCTAAATAACCCTAAACCTTAAACCCTAACCCTATATGTTAAACCCTAAACATAAAAAAATAAACTCATAACCCCCTAAACTGTAAAACCCTAAAATAATTAAAAACCATAAAATTTAAAACACTAAAATCCTAAACCCACATTGAACCCCTTACCCCACCCCTAATACATAAACTACTAAACCTCAAAACTGTCAAACCTTAAACTTTAAATCTTAAAACCGTAAGCCCTTAAACCTTAAACACTAAACAGCCCCTCAACCCTAAGCCTAGCAACCGTAAACCGAAAAACCCACACTTAAAATCGAAGTCCAAAAACCTGTAGCCCTGAAACCCTTCCTAAACCCTAACACCTAACCCTTAAATCCTAACCCTAAAGCCCCAAACCCTAAACCATAAAGCTTAAAATCCTAAACCCTAAACCCTAAAAGCCCTAAACACCTTAAACCCTAAAAATCCTAAACCTTAAAAGAGTAAAACCTAAATCTAGTACCTAAAACCTAAATCTAAAACCCTAAACCTTAAACACTAAACACTAAACCCTTAAAAACCTTACACTAATCATTAGGAAAGGAGAGGTGAGGCCAATCCAAATACAACACATGTTTGTGAATATATTATCATGCTAACACACAAAAATGACTATTTACATGCACTGGTATTTTACTACAAAAAATGGAAGGTCCATATGACTGTTAATAAAGGCAATATAAAGCACCCAAACACCTGAAAAGTGCACAAAATAATATTCTATCATATTAACAATAACATGGACTATGAAATGCCCTAAACAAAAAATTAGCATGGCCTAAACAAAATTTTCACATTAAATTCCCTGCAGGGGGTTGGGGTGGGGGGGCCGCGGCGGGTTGGAGAGAGAGAGAGAGAGAGAGAGAGAGAGAGAGAGGGGTACCTGTGGGGGGGCGGGTTGGAGAGAGAGAGAGAGAGAGAGAGAGAGAGAGGTACCTGTGGGGGGGGGGCCGCGGCGGGTTGGAGAGAGAGAGAGAGAGAGAGAGAGAGAGAGAGGGGTACCTGTGGGGGGGCGGGTTGGAGAGAGAGAGAGAGAGAGAGAGAGATACCTGTGGGGGGGGGGGGCCGCGGCGGGTTGGAGAGAGAGAGAGAGAGAGAGAGAGAGAGAGGTACCTTGGGGGGGGCAGCGGCGGGTTGGAGAGAGAGAGAGAGAGAGAGAGAGAGAGAGAGGGCAGCGGCGGGTTGGAGAGAGAGAGAGAGAGAGAGAGAGAGAGAGAGAGAGAGGGGTACCTGTGGGGGGGCCGCGGCGGGTTGGAGAGAGAGAGAGAGAGAGAGAGAGAGAGAGAGAGAGAGAGGTACCTGTGTGTGAGAGAGAGGAAGCCGGCGACGACGGCGACGGCGAGCGGCGACGGCGAGGCGAGCGGCGCGGCGACGACGGCGAGGCGAGCGGCGCGGAGGGGGGCTCCGGCGGAGGGGGCCTCGGGCGGGAGGCCGCACGGGGAGGGGGGCTCGGGCGGAGGAGGGGGGCTCGGGCGGGAGGCCGCAGGGGGAGGGGGGGCTCCGGCGGAGGGGGGCTCGGGCGGGAGGCCGCAGGGGAAGGGGGGACTCCGGCGGAGGAGGGGGGCTAGGGCGGAGAGGGGGCCGCAGGGGGAGGGGGCCGCAGGGGAAGGGGGCTCGGGCGGGGGCTCGGGCGGGAGGGTGGAGGGGGGGCTAGGGCGGAGAGGGGGCCGCAGGGGGAGGGGGCCGCAGGGGAAGGGGGCTCGGGCGGGAGGGTGGAGGGCGGGAGGGAGGGCTCGGGCGGGGAGGGGCTCGGGCGGGCGGGGGTCGCAGGGGGGAGTATAACGGGATCAGCGACCGATTGGCGACCGAATTTAGTTCGGTCGGGAGGGTGGAGGGCGGGAGGGAGGGCTCGGGCGGGGAGGGGCTCGGGCGGGCGGGGGTCGCAGGGGGGGAGTATAACGGGATCAGCGACCGATTGGCGACCGAATTTAGTTCGGTCGCCAATAGGTCTCAGATGTGCGACCGATTATTTCGGTCGCCGAATTGGTCTCTATTTGGGACCGACTAGCGACCGATTAAAGCGGTCGCTAATGCGGTCGCTATAGCCACTTTTTCTTGTAGTGGGTCACTGGAACGACCGTCACACCATCCCGAGAACTCTACGGCGGGAAACGACCCAAAGACTTCACCATGCCCCCATACCTCCACGGGAGAGGGGGAAAATAAGGGGGAAGCCCCCAAATAGCCTCTAGCATGCATCTATGGCCTTGGATCGGCCAAAAATGCAATGAAACGGCGGATCGACGCTCAACCCCAAAAATATGGATTTTTCCCAAAAATTCCCAAATACGCCCGATCGGCTCACCACGGCCTACAAAACTCGCGGGAAAGGGAATGCACGAGCTGGGGGTCCATCACCCTACCTCCACCGAAGAAACGACGCGCCGTGGATGCCGATCCACGAAGAAATCGTCGCGAAACCCTCATCGGCTCGCTATCGCGCCACCAGGCTTCGCCTCGCCTCCACCGCCTCGATCCTCGCCTGTCCTCGCCCACATCCTCGCCCACGCCGCCTCCACCTCGCCCCCGCCTTGCTCCATCGGCCGTCGGAGAAGAGAGGGGAGAAAGAGAGCGAGAGAGAAGAGAGAGGGAGGGAAGAGAGAAATGAGAGGGGAGACAGAGAAAATGTTAATATATATAGAAAACTTGAAAATTTCAAAAATTCAGAAAATTATGAAAAATTACCTCTGCGATCTTCGGGAGGAGCACAACGTGCCGGTACAGCCCCAGAGTCGGAGAACGTCACGGTTTGCCCTGCACAGAGTTCCGAAGGCGCATCAGGGGAAAACACGTGTAAAACATAAAATATGCTCCGAGACCCACTAAAATGATCTGAAAAATATCCGAAAAAAAATCCAGGACATTATAGTGTCTCTTTCCAACGGCATTTTTAGTCTCTCTGTGTGTTCCCCGTGTGTGTTGTGTTTGTGTTCCTCTCCCTCCTCTCTCTCTGTCTTGTTCGCCGGAAGAGGAAGGCTTTTATACCCCCAGCGACAGAAGCGTTCGAGCATAGTAGTCGGAGGCGGGAAGTGACTGGCCATGATGGGGTTTGACTTCCCCGTCCTCGGTGGCAGAGGAGTAGCCTACGTGCCCCAATTCCCGGCCGACACCTCAGACAGCCCACTGCGCGCCAAGGATCTCTAGGGCATGGGCACAAGATCTTGTCTGCTGGACGTGCCGTTGAAGAGCCGGAACGGTGTGCCATTGGCAAGCACAACGAGCGTGCCGCTGAGATGCCTCCAGGGCGTGCCGTCGGAGGGGCTTGCAGGTGTGCCGTTGAAGGAGCACAGGGGGTGTGCAGGCGAGGCAGCCTCGGGCGTGTGCCGGAGAAGCGCTCCATGGGCGTGCCGCTGAAGGGGGCGAAAGGGTGTGCCGCTGAAGGAGCACAGAGGGTGTGCCGGCGAGGCAGCTTCGGGTGTGTGCCGACGAAGCAGCATCGGCCGTGTGCCGGCGAAGCGCCCCATGAGCGTGCCGCTGAAGGGGGCGAAAGGGTGTGCCGCTGAAGGCCATCAGGGGCGTGCCGCCGAGGGGCCCTGGGTGTGCCGCTGAAGGCCTAAATGGGCAGTCCTGAGCCCGTTGTGAGCGTGAATTGTGGCCCATTCGATTTTCTTCAAGGCCCACGGATTATAAGGCTATTGGTGGTTGATTTCTTTTCACTGTCGTGACTCCGTAGACGACTTCACGGCAGTGTGTGTGTGTGTTCGGAGAGTCTGGATGGCCTCTCCTCTTCGCAGTTTCTTTAGTTGGAGTAGTTGTTGATGCTGGACCAGTTGGGACGTATGGGCGTGCAATTTTGCACGTCCATAGCCCCATAACCTCATGTTAACAGAAACAAACAGCAGAATTAATAAAACACATGGGGCCCTAAGCCAGTCGCCAACTGTACATGACATTCATGGACCCTCTGGACCACTGCAATCCTTTCAAGTTCTTATGCACCTCCACAACCTGGCTCTGATACCAACTGTAACGACCCGAGATCCGAGTACAGGAAAGGAACCGACGCGACTCGAACCCCGGCCCGTCACCCACGAGCCCGAAGACTCAGAAGGGTTAAAGGATGGTGTGGGGATACAAGAGAAGTTGAAATGACCGCAGAGATAGCACAATAATCAACTAAATAAATAATGCAGGAAATTAAATAAATAGCTAAACTACTACAAGGTCCAATATATCTCATGTCCAAATTAAGTACAGTCAACGGAAAGAAAAGTATAAGTACACGGGACATATCTCGGCTCTGGCAAACTGGCGACTAACCCTGGCTACTAGAATCACGCTAAAACTCTGTCGCGCCTCTCGACGACCCCGCCTCACCTTAAAACATAGGGGTGAGGTTCATTTCATTGGCCCAGTAGGGATCCCTCGGACCCCCACCGCACAACGAGGAACACGAGACAACAAGACGCTGACAACTGCGGAAATTAGCGCTACCTAGCAAGAGTACGGTAGAAGCAGCAAGTAATAATAAATAAACGGAAAAGCTCCCTATAACTAACCGTACTAAACCAACCGACCTCAAACTGATGGAAAAACAAGTCTGTACCTGCCCGGAGATAGGAGCACCACCCACTAGAAGTAAAGTCGGATGTGTCCCCTGACGTCTTACACTGCGCCTCACGTGTCTCCCTACAACGTCCCAGGTCGAGACTGAGACACCCAATAGTAACCAGTACCACGAACAAGGACAAGCTGGGGTCGCGCTCGTCAGCGCGGGTCCGACGTCCCCAACCCAGTGTGCACACACAGACCATGCGCCTTAGGTCAGATCCTCTAGCTGGTTCTTCCCTCGAAGCCCAGACTCGGCTGCGCGTATGGGCCCTACGGTAACCAGCCTAAAAACCGTCTCTCTCGGGTAAGCCGCTCTACCACTCCCGGGTGGGTCAGCACACGCGTGCCCTAAGACGGCTACGACTAGTAGACGTGTCACCGGAGGTAAGACTCTAACTCACGGAAGCCACTAAACGTAAGGAACCAGAGCGGCGGTCCTCTCAGGACAGCCCCAACGCCTAGCGGTCCTCTCTGGACCCCAAGGGGGGCCTGGCGGTCTAGCCTGTGACCGCAAGGCTCAGCCTAGCGGTCTAGCCGTGACCGCATGGCTACGAGCCATAGGGGGGAAACGGTCTGTCGCCAGACCGCTACCCAAACCAAACGGTCCACACAGGACCGCAAGGCAAACAGAAACGGTCATGCCATGACCGCTAGCTGACACGTGGCCCACAATGGTCAGAAACACGCACCCCAAGGGTGCTCGGTCAAACGGGAGAAACGGTCGCCTGACGACCGCTAAACGAAGAGTAGCGATCTATCGCGTGACCGCCACCTTGACCCTAGCGGTCTCGGGAGGACCGCTAAGGCCTACCGACATTCAAAATTGCTTAGCGGTCTCCCTGAGACCGCCTGGGGAGCCTAGCGGTCCCTGGAAGGGCCGCATGGCTCACGCGAGCACGAAACCGGCAGGAAACACTAAAAACTCCGATCCACGCCCCGATCATCACCCGATGATGGGGAAACAGAGGGGAATCCTTCCCCAACCCTCCTTGCATGATTCTATTCCCTTAGATCGGTCAAAAATCTCACGAAACGGGAGATCCGGCACTCAACCCTAAAACATGGATTTTGACCATCCCGGCTCAAAAACGCCCCTCTCGACCTCCCCACAGCCTACAAGTCAAGGGGAAAGCAATACAGTGGGTAATGATCCGCCCCCCTACCTCAAGGAAGGCCGAAACTCGCCGGATCGCCGCCGATCTCCAAACCTTGGCCGAACAAGAACTCCTCTCCCACGCCGCGAAAAGGGTACCGCCGCGTTCCTCTCGCCGCTGCTCTCGTCACCACGCCGCCGCCGAAGCCCGCCGTCCGTCACCCGAGAAGGGAGGGGCGCCGAAATGCTCAAACGGGAGAGAGAGGGGGCAACGATCGCGAGCACCCACGGGAGGAAGAAGAGAAGGAAAATAAAAAGAAAAGAAAAAGGGAAAAGAAATGGGTTATATATAGAAAATCTGAAAAATGTCAAAAATACGAAAAATTAAGAAAAATCATTTCCTCGATCCTCAGAACATGCTCAACGTACTAGTACCGTCCCAGAGTAGGAGAACACAACAGTTCGCCCGATATGACGTTCCGTAGGTCCGTTAGGGAAAAATACGTGTAAACCACCAAACATGCTCTGAGACCCTCAAAAGTGACTTGAAACCTACGGATCTAAATCCCAAAAAAATGTCAAAAAAATCAGAGATATTACACAAACGGAGAATGGTTTGCGTCTCCCATTTTTCGGGAGAAGCTCCCCTCTTTTTTTGTTTCTTCTTCTTCTTCTTCTTTTTCTTCATCTTCTTCTTCCGCCCCTTTTCATCTTTTGCTTTGCTTCTTTTTTTTTTTTTTGCTTCATTCCATTTTAGCCTTTTTCTCCTTTCCTTCAACACGCTGGGAAGTCGACCCAAGCCTAGGGTGCGTCGACGCACTCTTTATCAGTGAACCAACACCATTTTTTTAAGCGCCACCAGACCCTCCCGCCCCTCCCGCCGGCCACAGCTCTGCACCACGCCGGTCGACCGCCGTCGGCCCCTGTCGTCGTCGCCCGTCCGCGATTGGGCCTCTGTCGCCCATGACTGCGCTGCCTCGACCCCGTGGCAACTTCCCCTGCCTCGCGAACGGCCACTGCGAGCCAACTCCGCCGGCCTGTCCACCGTCCCTGGCCATCCCCACCCTGTGCAGAGCCACCGCAATTCCGAGTCGGGCCCGCTCCACATTGCCGTTGAGCCGCCACGGCCGCCCTCTGTGAGCGGGCATTGCTAGTCCTCCAGCCGCTGGCCCGTCCAGCCCTTGCAGCAGACGGCCGCCACAGCCGGGGCTTCACCCGCCAGTTGCACCGCGCTGGCCTGGCCACCATCGGCTGCCGTTCGTCGCACGCCCGCGAGCAGATCGTCGTCACGCCGTCGCTTGCGATCCCACTGCGCCGACGACTAAGCAGACCGATCCCCGCCTACTGCCCATCATGGCCGGTGCCAACCTCGATGGTCCTCCCTCGCACCGGCCGCAGCAGCTCCTGCCACCAGGGCCATCGCGGCGTTGTCGTCGCCGCGAGCCCCGGCCCACAGTTGATCTTGTGGGTGGGCTCCCCACCCTTGTTCGTCGTTGGGCCACCAACCACGCCATTGCCGGAGCGTCCATCCATCGAAAGCTGCCCATTAGTCATTTGATCCCTAATTTGGTTCAGGCAACACTCCCACGCTAGAACAACTGCCTGCATGTAGATAGTGTCTCGGCCCTGTCCCACATCATAGGGGGGAAGAATAACAAGATATCTGCGTTCTCCTTTTTTTTCATTATTCTCCGATTTTATTTTGGGGAGATGCAATTCTTAGTCACCATTCCATTAGAAATCAAATGGGGTTGACCACAGATGCGTCCTACACGATGGATTATTTTTTGGGGGGTGGGGATACGACTTTTTTCAGATGTAGAGATTGTAATGCTACTGTTCTCTTCTTTACACCAAAAGGGACATGGAGCTGCTTTGGGCTTACCCTGCTCTCCTCCATTGGTACTTGCCTCTTAGAATACCCTCCTCCCCTTTCCACTTTCTTTCTCCATCCCTTTCTTGTGGGATTTGGAGTTCGATGGGGAGGGGTAGGCAAGGGTCTCTCAAATGGAGTGGGGGACATGGTGTCCCAGACTCCCAAATAAACTAGCAAGAATAGCCACTTCTTCCATCTGTGCCTCTTGCCCGGGTTACAGAAGTTGACCACAATCCAACTCAAAAACCCCATATCAAAAAAGTGCCACTATGGTATATATAAACCGATGAAGTGTGCATAACCAAATTGCACAGTGGTTGACTAGTGCTGAGGGCTCACCCACCCCATGGTGGAAACAGAGAGCCATTATCTTTCAAATTGGAGGGGATTCTAATATAGAGAATCTACTCTTTTATTGTAAGAAAAAAGTGAGATGAAATGAGATAGAGACAACACCTTGGAGAAAGTTGTGACAGAGTTGGGTTACATGCCTTCCATAGCAGCTTTCCAAGAAAAGGGGGATTGGGGAGCAGTGGAACTTTGGGGCTCACCCCACCAATGGACTTGATCTCATGGAAGTGGTGGGGGAATAGTGGCCCAAGTGACAAGTCTCATCATGAGTTCTCTGATCAGTGCGTGGAAAGACTCACCCAACTTTGTAACCACTAGATTATGATGGGGTGGTAGGTGATCATCCCCCTCCTTCCCACCATTATGTTTCATTTGTGCCTTTGTTATACAAGATAAAACTCTCATGTTACTTCGATCAGGGTTAGCAGACTGGGGAGTTAGGATTAACTCGAATTTGACTTGATTTTGATGTGATACGAGTCAACTCAATTCAGATAGACTCGTGTCGATTCGGGGTCGGATCACTTGAGTTTTTTTTATCCACTTAAGTTGGCTCGTGTCGACTCAATCAACTCGGACGAATCCGAAATATCTGTGATACGATACAAGTCAAACCCACTTACACTAATACAACACAGGTGAACCCACTTAACTTTGATAATAATAGGATAGCAAGCCTCATAATAATTCATCTTTAATGCAAAAGAGATCCAATCTGGATGTGATGTAAATGTTTTTTTTATGTTAGGAATGTCTGACCGCCAATTTTTTCACGGCATGCAACGGAAACATTGATTATGATTTCATCATCCCTACCTACTCCTAAGTTTTAATCCTTAATAATTCATATTTCGATTAAACTATGAATCAATATATGACAACTAATTAATTAAAAAACACAGACATGGTCTCGAAGAAGAGAAAAAAAATCAAATCCTGAAAAGCTTCAAGTGCTTTGCATGCCATGTGGCTTCTCACGGATGTTTGGGGCAGGCCATGGGTGACCTGGAAGGTTTCAACATTCAGACAAATGGTTGACCAACTTAGGATTATTGCCGACCATGTACGGCAGCCGAAAATACATCACTACTATGGTTGATTATTACTGTTAGGGTCAAGGTTTGACAAATCAGTCTGAGATAGTCCGAATCATCTGTCCCAATCATAGATCAGGACGGCCGATCTATGAGACGCAATCGAGATGATATGTATAATATATTATATTTTATAATAAAATCTGATTGGTAGGTTGGTTGGTTTAAATTGTTTCATTATCATTTGAGTGACCCATGTTTGAATCACATAAGATGCATCAAAATTTTATATATTTTTCACATTTCTTTAAACTATTGAATGGAAAAAAACTTAAAACCCATTGACACTAACAAGAATTGAACCCCAATCATCTCAATTACACGTAACAACGCTTAAACAACTAACCTAAAGAATAATTTATGAAATTTTACTTATAATTTTTATATTAATATCTTTATTTCAGACTGGTATGAAGCGGTATAATACTGTCCCGTCCCGTCCCAGGCCGGTACAATCAGGACGGCAAACCCTAGTTAGGGATTTTAATTTTGAGTCCCTATAATATTTCATATTTATAGACTTGCCCCTCCAATCCATATATTCTTTCTATAACTCCTTCAATACCTCAAGTTATGTAGTAAAATGTCACACATCATTACAAAAAAAGGTCCATCATATATTTACAAAAAAGCCCATAAATAGGGTATTTAAGAAATATATGTGTCATTGTGAGGGTTTATTAATAAATATCTATATTTGAGGGGTTATTCATATGATGGGGACATCAAAGTAAGACCACTAACTTTTTATTTACATTTATATCCCTTGAGTCAATTGTATGGCAATTATAAGCCAATGTGTTAGTCCTTATGAATTAGTGGGTTTCTTTGTAAAAGACCACGTAGGCCCGGCGGGACCCCCACCTTCTCTCTCATTGGACCACCTAGCATCTAGGGCCCACAGAGGTTGGTCTTTGGTCCATGGAAAAATATTGACCAAGGTAAAAAAAAAATTCTTCCTATCCCATAGCCACCTTTGTTGACATTTATTTACATATGTCCACATTCTCCCCTTCCAAGCCACACTTGTAGACTTTGTCTACTAGCCACATCCTCCTCTTCCAAAGGGAGAATACCACCCACGTAGGAGCCCTCTCCATTTCACAACATGTGGTCAAATGTGTTACATACATTGACCAAGCCCCCCTCTCTTGTCCCATGTGGGATTAAAATAACCCACCCCCCTTTTAGCATTTTTTATGTTAGTATTAATTTGACCACATGGGAGAAAATTCTCCTATCCCTTAATTGCCCCTCCCCAACCCTAGATCTGAGGGTAATTAGGTCTTTTAGTTAGAGTTATATAACCCATGTATTTTCATATTTTGGTAAATTAATGATGAAAAAATTGTATTGTGCACAAGAATGCCCAAGGGTGCCCCTCTCTCTTCTCTCCCCTTGTAGCTGGATTGCTGTGATTTCTATCGTGTGATGCCATAAAACTTGGTTTCAAGTTCTATCTTCCCCTCTGGATGTGATTCCCAGCTGTCGCCGCCGCCAACGAGCCACCACAACCCCTCCTTCATCCTGCTGTCTAGATCTGCAACCTGCAGAACTGAAGCCCAAAGAATAGGTTGGTTCTCCCAATCCGGTTATCTGATGGTCATCAAATTTTGATAGATCATCCCCCTTGGTGTTACCTCCTCCCATTTTAAATTTCGTGTCAATCTGCCACCGTTTGCTATTTTTCCCAGTCACTTAGTTCCACCCGCGCAATCTGCCAGTTTACAGATCTGCGAGATAGTGTCTTGTTCTTCTATTTTTCCCACCCCTTAAATCACTCCATAAAATTACCATAAAAATTTTGTACGCCCCCCACATCCCCCACTATCCCCCATAAAATCCCCAAGACCCAAATCCACCACTTCCCTGTCGGTCAAAATTTATTTTCAGGCAGATCCTTGTCTGTCCTGACTGTCAGTAATTCGACCCAGAAGCAACAACTGTGCCACAGAGTTTTTAATTTCCAATCCGTTTACTACATGGTTGTGAAATTAATATATGTTGTATCCCTTTGAGTCCTCTTTCCAACGGCACCAATTTCGTTCCGATCCGCCTCCGGATCTGGGCGCAACAATTATTTTCGTGGAAGTGCGCAAATCTGTTCCGTGAACAGGCCAGCAGAGCAGTCCGCCGGTTAATTCTTGCAAAATACACCGGCTCAGATTCGGCCGCCGCCGACCTCAGGGATTGAAGAGGGACCTCCCGCCAACATCCCAGCCAACCGCCGTGGCCATAAGGTGACCGGAAGCCGCCGTCCCAACAGCCGAGTTCACTTGCTGTCCAACGAGTTTGAATAGTATATATCAAGTCGGACCAGCAGCCAGCCTCCGGCCCGAAAGCCCTTCCGACTTGCTGTCCGTCAACCCGAGTTCGCTACTCTCGGGTCCCACTGTAGCCCTTTATCTCCCTGCGTGGAGTGGGCATAAAATTCACTGCTGTAACTATTGTTTAATTACTGTACCGAGAGTACGAGTCTTGGCCGAGGTCGTCTTCCCCACGCTCGAAGCATGGAGGTATCGTGCCCGCTCCCCACTTTGGCATTTGCTTTCCTCGTATATATTCATATACTGCTACTAGAGTGATAGGAAATTAGCTCGTTCAATTTTAATCACCGCTGCGAGAGTGAGTGCGAGACCCGTCCCGTGACTCGATCCGAGCACGGAAGAGCCAAATACTCTCGACTCATTATCGGTTTCTCAACCGCGCACATCCGCACGCTTCCCTCGCTAGGGACGAGTCGCTAGTTTGCCTAGAGTCTTAGGTTCGCATCAAATTGGCATCGAGTCGCATCCCGTCCCGCATCAAATTGGTATCAGAGCGGGTTAGAGTCTAGGGTTGTCACGCCCCGAGCGCGGAAGATACTCGTAGATGCGTGACGAGTTTATATCAATCATGTCAATCAGAGGAGTAGTGTATTCGACACACAAAGATAGAGTGCGCAAATATAAAGATAACCCAATCCATTTATTCTTTAATAAGAATATGTCTATTACAAACCCTTGTAAGTACTAGACTCAATAAAAGAAAGGTACATTTTCGACTCAACAAAATATAGAGAAGACAGGACTGATGGACGCTTGAATAGCTCTAACTCTTTCACTCTTGACCTTCCCCATCAGTTTGGGTCTCGTCATCGGACTTACCTGAAAAGTATGGAAACACTGAGTGAGCGAACGCTCAGTAGGAAATTATATCTCAAGAACTAGCAAGGGGTTTAAGTAATTACATCTTTCCATGAATGCTCTATAGCTAAGCATGCTCGCGTAAAACGATAAGATAGAGAGTATATCAACAAGATAACAAGGTGAACTATTCATGAACTTTCAAGTAATAGATGTCAGGATGTGCAAGCAAGTAATTTCATCATGTCATGTCGAGAACTTGGCTATCACGTTTCAAGAAAGTAAGTATATAAATTACCATTTTTCGGGTCAAGCAAGTCATGTCATGTCAAGTTGAGTCAAGTACGAGATTTTTATGGAATGTCCAATCAAGCTAGTCATGCACTTCGGTACAATGCCAATACCATTATCATTACAACTCCCATGGGCACTAGTACTTTTGGGTGCTCCTCCCAGGACCAGATCGGGCCCTATATGCGCAGGCATTGATCATGTATTTTGACATCCACTTGGTGTATAGCCAATATGGAGTTTCAAGGATAAAGAACTTGTAAGAACTTAGAGGTAGATAGCATTTCAAGGATTTGAACATGACCATAATGACGATAATAATGGTACAATCACGAGTATCGATAAAACTAGGAGGAATTGGTTCCCTAACTTGGGTACCATGACAAGTAACTGCCCGCAAGTAGACGGTCACTCTTTTAATATAGAATTGAGGTCCACAAGAACATCATAATAAAGACATGCTTTCCCCATTTATTTATATACTTCTCATATTATACATATAGCATAACATGAGACCGGTATACCATGTTTCTTATAGAGTGACATGGCAAAAATAGTGTGATAGGTTTTTATGGTACAACCAGCTCAGTCGGCCTTGAGGGAATCTAAGGCTCGAGGAGTCTTACGGAGGTCTCTATGACTAACTCGCTAGTCCAAAGGAACGGAATGTCTAATGAAGAGCTTGTATGTCACTGAGAGTTAGTGGGTAAACGATAAAACTTCATGAAACATGGGACTATATTCACAGAGTGGAATATAGTGCCGATATATATATATATTAATATACATATGAAACCCTCGGTTAACAGTAACAGTGTAAAATAGTATCACAGGAAAATAGCGACTTATCTAAAGTCATTAATCATGGAATTAACGCCTTATACAGAGGCGTTTATTTATAAATTGACGGCTTGCTCAGCAGTCGTCCATTCTGTATTTTTATTTTACAGAATTTAGATAATATGGAATTTTAATAAAAACGCGCCCTGGACAGGGGCGTTACTTTTCAATTAGCGCCCTGTTCTGGGGCGTCAGTTCAATAAGAGACGACATGCATCGGGTCGTTATTTCAACATTTTCCAAGATTTTTGATAACAAAATTTCAAGAACAAATTATATAGTGAGGACCAGAAAAATAGTAGGATTCCACTAGGATGATCATGCATTAGATTAGATTCATGGTTTCATAGATACAGAATTTTAAACATGGGTAATTATTAATTATATGAAATTGACGACTCCGGGTCCGGCGTCAAAATAAGAATTAGCGCCCTTTGAAGGGTCGCCTTATTCAAAATTCACCAAAAATATTTGAAAACGTAGTAAAACTATATGCATGAGATCATGGATGAATTTATTTTAGAATTTATATTAGTTTGGGCTACGCTCTTGAGAAAACCTACCTTTTTGAATTGGTTGACAGACGTGAAGATTGATTGAAGAAGGTGAATGATACTCTGTTTTAATATAAGACAGCAACAGCAGAAAGAAGAAGCAGCCCCTTGCAGTAGCAGAAGAAAGCTTCCTCCTTTCACGGTCGTTTGGCTGCAAGAGGAAGAAGGAAGGTGAAGATCAATCTACGTTCTTCACACGGTAACAGTAACAACTCTTCCCGTTGCAGTCAACCTGCACAAAAAGGATGAATAGATCGTTTGACGAAGAACCCACGATCTTCTCTTTGACACGAGAGTTGCTACTTACTGTAGACTTCCTACATGAAATAAGATGAAGACATTAGTCTTCATACTCATACATAACCGAAAGTGGAAGCAAAATAATGAAGAACAACTTACGTTCCTCACGGACGACAGCAGCAATACACAGAATGCCAAACAGCGGTATGGGTCGAACAGCAGGATATTTATAGGATTTTTAGAATCCCAATGGAGTTAGTGTTGTATTGGAAGTAATGTTTCCCTCATAGAGTCCTTGCCATAATCAATCTCCCCCGTAGTTATCCAGAAACTTGCTCTGGAGAGTCTCCTGGTTCGAACGAAACTCGAACGGAACACAATTGGAATTAACGCCTTACGTTATGGCGTTAATTTAAATTGACGCCTTGGTTAATGTCATTTCTTATGTAAAACGCGTCCATGTGGAGGGCGTCACGTTTACTTGCCCTTTTTATTATTTTGGCCGTTTGGGAATTGACGATATCTTATGTGGTCGTCCTTTCTGGAATTCGCGCCTTGTATAAGGGCGTTTCTTTTTGAATAGCGCCTTTAATCAAGGCGTTATTTACCTTTTGGTTTATTATTCACTTCTTTAAATCTTTTAATCTTATTTTGATCAATTGGGGTTTTTATTTCCTTTTATTTTTACCAGGGTTGCTACAAGGGTAGTCGGTCTAAAGTTTGCATTTGCATTCCCATACCCGGTAAATTAAAAGGTGCCCCCGGAACGATAGGTTATGCCTATTGGGAAGGTAGCACACTTGCGTGAGTGCGATCTTCGGATCAAACCTCCGTCACGTACCGGATAATGGTTGAGTCTAGGTTTGTAGTCAAGTCTGCATTCCAACTTTGCATTGTTGTTTTAGGGTCGTGTCTAGCCCATTAGAGATTCAGTTTGTCTTGTCACTTTGTGTCTATATGTCCATCCCATAAGTTCCACCGTGTCCCATGGATTCCAAATTGCCCACGTCATATGAATGGAGGCGCGACACCCAAGGATGGGGAATCCAACCCCATCACATCTGTAGGTCCGAAGCCTCAGACTTTTATTGCTCCAAAGTCCCGAGCGACTACCTAAAGTGGGAAGCCGCTATGGACAAATATTTTGAGTGTTACACTATGTCCGATGCCATGCAAGTCATTTTTGCCCAAAGGTGACTTTTTCACGAAGTCGCCAAAAAATGGAGAAGTATCGAATGCTTGAGAGAAATTAGGAGGCAATGGCCTATCGAGTCTTGGCGTAAGATGAAGGACGAGCTCAGAAAGATCTACCTGCCCCGCCCAGTCACCTCCAACCAGCCCCACCCAGTTCCCCACCCAATCACCTCCAACCAAGTGGGTCATAGTCGGAGGCAAAGAGCCCCGCACGTGGATGAGCCTCGACCCAAGACTAGGTCGAGAGACCAGGAGCGAATCCACCACGATGCCCCTACTCCAAACCCCACCGTTGCCGAACTCTTCAAAATCATTTCAGATCGGGTGGATAGGATGTGCACTCAAATTGATAGACTCCTGCCCGAGCCTAAGGAGGTCGAAGCCGGTAGTCTTAACCCGGCACCATCTACGGAGTCCCCTGGTCCTCTCACCATCATAGAGGACGTCCCTGCCTCACCCAAGGGAGATGCTTCACCCTTCGACCCTCATCTAGAGCCATGCTTGCCTCCCGAGAGCGAACTTGTCATTGGAGAGCCTTTAGCTAGCTGGTTAAGGAAGGGCTTACTTCTAGATGCTCCGATCCCTTTCTACCCATCCATGGAACCAGCACTCTACTTAAGTAGTACCACTTAACTCCTTTCACATCACTTTCCAGTCCTTCTACTTCGTAGAAAGTGTAAAGAACTTTATTAGGAGTTTAGATGGTCAAAGGGAGTTGACGTGTATGTTGGCCTTAGGGTCTGACCAACCCTATAGTCATAACTTCATGCACCCTGCTTTAGGGTCCATTACCTCGGTGTGCACCATAGGACATATCATGTCCGAGGTCCTTTTGCTCCTTCCCATACCCGATGAACTTGACTCTGTCCTATCTTATGGTGTTACTATCCCAAGGGGGGGACCTTGCCTACCTTACCTTCCAGGTGAGCCCCTTGCCCCATCTATCATCATATCGAAAGGTGACCCTCTGCATCTGGCCGATGGACAAACATAGTACCGTGTCATGAGGGAACCCATCTCGAGGGGTCATTCTTTGATCCCTTCGACCCCTTCCCTAGTGAGCCTCTTGACCCACAACCTCTATTCCACCTCTTCAGGGAAATCCCCTATCACACCCCTTCCACACGGGCCAATCATCCTACACGTGGCAAGGAGCCCGTTCATTGGGGAAATGAAGAAGGTCGATTCGGCTCTCCTGGCCCATCCAAACCTCCCAAATCTAAAAAGTCGTCAGTGCATGAGTGGCGGTTTTTGGGATGTCTAGGATTCCATGATTCCACCAACATTTGGTTGCATCGTGTGTATGCAAGTCACACATTCGGATATCCTGGGCCACTATTGCATACGTATGGGTCGGTCTAACAGTAGGTTTGTATAGGGTCATGTGTGAATCCGTGTTTTTCTTTATTTGTCCAGTTTGTCAAGAGTCTATACATACATTTGTCGAGTGTATAGTGAGTCTGCATACGTCGAGTCGAGTCGGTCTAATGCAAGCTCGTAGATGTCAGTCCCTTTCGAGTGTGACGCAAGTCGGTTCTAATGCATATGTTGTGGACTTGTCCGAGGAATATGGGAACAACTCTACCTTCAAAGTCTCAAATCTAGTCACCTACAGGGACCCAGTAGTGATTTTCAGTGAGTCTTTCGAGCCGTCTCCTCCCTTTGAGAGTGACCCCACCCCGGAGTGTCCACCACTAGTCTCATCCCCACAGCAGTGTGAGCATATAGAATATATATGGGATGAGCAGGTGACGATTACTAGGAGTGGAGCGTACCCACGCTACCTGGCACGGTGGAGAGCACGGCCCCCACATCTGATGACACGAAGATCACCCGAGCAGAGAGACGGATCCGTAGGAGCGACACATGAGCAGCCATACCCCTTACTCGACGGAGTCAAATTTCTCCCACCCGGGGAGAATTGGTGGGGACATCAAAGTAAGACCACTAATTGTTTATTTACATTTATATCCTTGAGTCAATTGTATGGTAATTATAAGCCAATGTGTTAGTCCTTAGGAATTAGTGGGTCTCTTTGCAAAAGGCCACGTAGGCCCGGCGGGACCCCCACCTTCTCTCTCATTGGACTGTGAGCGACGTCACGCGGTTAAGGGGAAGAGCGGAGAGGGCGCGGAGCGCGCGCGGGCTCCTCTTTTCTTTCTTTTTGGTGTTGGTGTTTGTTTGCTGCAACACAGAAATAAGAGAAGAGAGAGAAGGGGCCACCACGGGAGATTGCTCCGGCGGGGCGAGCGGGACAAGTGTGATATAGCAAAATATGGGGTTTAAACGGCCATAGCGGGAAGTGACTCGCCGCGGCCTCGGGGGGACGGGAATGGTGCAAAAATTAAATAACAAGAATTGAAACGGCCATTGGGGAAGTGACTCGCCGCGGCCTCGAGAATATGAGCAGATAATAAGATGACAGAATATAGAGAGAATACAAAGAGCGGGAATTTAAACGGTCATTGGGGAAGTGACTCGCCGCGGCCTCGAGAACACAAACAGATAAGAATATAACGTATAAGAACGTGAATTTAAACGGCCATTGGGGAAGTGACTCGCCGCGGCCTCGAGAACACGAATAGATAAGAATATAACATATAAAAACGGGAATTTAAACGGCCATTGGGGAAGTGACTCGCCGCGGCCTCGAGAATATGAGCAGAATATAACAGAGTATAAAGAGAATATAAGAACGAAAATTTAAACGGCCATTGGGGAAGTGACTCGCCGCGGCCTCGAAAATAAGATGTGATCGCCAGGGGCCGAAAGACCCCAAAATAAGAAAGTGATCGCGCCTACCTCAAGAGCGGGAGATGGCGGGTTGCTTCTTCCTCTCCCTCCGGCCGGCCGACGGAGAGGGCTTTCCTCGGCTACCCTTGTAAAACAACGACAAAACAAATGACAAGTGGATTAGAAAGATGGAAGTGTAGTATTCAAATCCTTGCGATAAAAAATAACGAAATGATGGCAAGACACACACCTGGTTGGTGTTATCTTTTAAACCTCTCTCGGACTCGAGTAGGAGGAAAATGAGATGATGGATGCAAGAATTATAAAAGAAGAGGCGCCCTTATGAAGGGGGATAGAGGATGCGAGATGATGAATGCAAAAGAACTACGAAGAAAAAGGGGAAGAAAAGGCTTATTGGATGAGCCGAGGGTGAAATCCGGCGGAGCTCCGGCAGCGTGGGGACGACGTGGAAGCGCGGTGGATGAAGACGGCCTTCCTCTCGCGAGCGTGAGCACCCGAGAAGCCGGCAGAACCTCCACCTACAAAAGAACCCACGGGTTAGAAAATGACTCCGTAGCCTCTGGGCTCCGGCAGCCTATCGGATCACTTCTGAGCTCCCCCAGAACTGAGGGGGTGGGGCTCTATTTATAGAGCTCCGGAGGGTGGAGGCGTCCAGGACCCTGGACACCTCCATCAGGGCCGAAATAATATTTTATTCTATTTTTATATATTTTTTTGGAATACTTTTGTGGAGGCGTCCAGGGTCCCGGACGCCTCAAGCAGGTCCACCGAAAGCCGACGACGGCCGCACGCGGTTTGGCACAACGCGTGGTTTTGTGAGCGGCGCCTCGTGATTCAGAAATGGGCGCGTCCAGCTGACTGGACGTCTCCATATTTTGGATTTTTTCACACACGACAAACCGTCGTTCGGTGGCCGGCGCCCGTGAACGCCTCCAAAATTATATTATTTTTTATTTTTCATTTGTCTTTTATACCAGGGCTGCCATTTTAATTTTTTATTTGTTTTTATGGAGGCGTCCAGGGGCCTGGACGCCTTCATTAATATATATATATTTTTAATTATTTTTTGTCTTTTTATGCCATGTGGCATTTTATAAATATTTATTATTATTAGTTTTTATGGAGGCGTCCAGGGTCCTGGACGCCTCCATTAAAATATATATTTTTTTTTATTTATTTTTGGGCCCTGATAAAATAATAAAATAAATTAAAAAGATGGGGGCGTCCAGGGGCCTGGACGCCCCCATAAAGACCTACCCGGGTCCTCGGACAACGTGTTGGCGGTTGCCCGGCATATACCCTTCTTGGTTCCAGAACCTCTGATGCGTCTGACTGGTGTTGATGCCGTCCGAATGCCGTGACGAGACGATTCCGGATGCCGAAAAGGGCGGAAGAAGACTAAGAAAAGGAAGCACTCAAGTGATTCAAAACGCGTAAGCCGTCGCGGGGCGTTGTATAGTAATATGAGACTTTCTCAGGAGACGTCAGGAATGGCGTGTCTACATGGACCACCTAACATCTAGGGCCCACAGAGGTTGGTCTTTGGTCCATGGGAAAATATTGACCAAGGTAAAAAAAAATCCCCCATCCCATAGCCACCTTTGTTGACATTTATTTACATATGTCCACATTCTCCTCTTCCAAGCCACACTTGTAGACTTTATCTACTAGCCACATCCTCCTCTTGGAAAAGGAGAATACCACCCACGTAGGAGCCCTCTCCATTCCACAACATGTGGTCAAATGTGTTGCATACATTGACCAAGCCCCCCTCTCTTGTCCCATGTGGGATTAAAATAACCCACCCCCCTTTTAGCATTTTTTATGTTAGTATTAATTTGACCACATGGGAGAAAATTCTCTTATTCCTTAATTACCCCTCCCTAACCCTAGATCTGAGGGTAATTAGTTCTTTTAGTTAGAGTTATATAACCCATGTATTTTCATATTTTGGAGAATTGATAATGAAAAAATTGCATTGTGCACAAGAATACCCAAGGGTGCCCCTCTCTCTTCTCTCCCCCATGCAGCTAGATTGCTGTGATTTCTATCGTGTGATGCCATAAAACTTTGTGGATTCCAAGTTTTATCTTCCTCTCTGGGTGTGATTCCCAGCCGCCGCCGCCGCTGCCGCCAACGAGCCGCCACAACCCCTCCTTCATCCTGTTGTCCAGATCTGCGACCTGTAGAATTAAAGCCCAAAGAATAGGTTGGTTCTCCCAATCCAGTTATCTCATGGTCATCAAATTTTGATAGATCATCCCCCTTGTTGTTCTCTCACCCCATTTTAAATTTCATGTCAATCCGCCACCGTTTGCTATTTTTTCCAGTCATTTAGTTCCACCCGTGCAATTTGCCAATTTACAGATCTGCGAGATAGTGTCTTGTTCTTCAATTTTCCCACCCCTTAAACCACTCCAGAAAATTACCATAAAAATTTTACACGTCTCCCACATCCCCCTCTATCCCCCATAAAATCCCCAAGACCCAGATCCACCACTTCCCTGTCGATCAAAATTTATTTTCAGGCAGATCCTTGTCTGTCCTGACTGTCAATAATCTGACCCAGAAGCAACAGCTGTGCCACAGAGTTTTTAATTTCCAATCCGTTCGCTGGATGGTTGTGAAATTAATATATGTTGTATCCCTTTGAGTCCTCTTTCCGACAGCGCCAATTTCGCTCCGATCCGCCTCCGGATCTGGGCGTAACAATTATTTTCGTGGAAGCGCGTAAATCTGTTCCGTGAACCGGGCAGCAGAGCAGTCTGCCGGTTAATTCTTGCAAAATACACCAGCTCAGATTCGGCCGCCGCTGACGTCGACCTCAGGGATCGAAGAGGGACCTCCCGCCAACGTCCCAACCAACCGCCGCGGCCAGAAGGTGACCGGAAGCCGCCGTCCCAGCAGCCGAGTTCACTTGCTGTCCAGCGAGTTTGAATAGTACCGAGTCAGACCAGCAGCCCGCCTCCGGCCCGAAAGCCCTTCCGGCTTGCTGCCCGTCAATCCGAGTTCGCTACTCCCGGGTCCCACTGTAGCCCTTTACCTCCCTGCGTGGAGTGGACATAAAATTCACTGCTGTAACTATTGTTTAATTATTATACCGGGAGTACGAGTCTTGGCCGGGGTCATCTTCCCCACGTCCGGAGCGTGGAGGTATCGTGTCCGCTCCCCACTTTGGCATTTGCTTTCCTCGTATATATTCATATGCCGCTGCTAGAGTGATAGGAAATTAGCTCGTTCAATTTTAATCACCGCTGCGAGAGTGAGTGCGAGACCCGTCCCTTGACTCGATCTGAGCACGGAAGAGCCAAATACCCTTGACTCATTGCTGGTTTCTCAACCGCGCACATCCGAATGCTTCCCTCGCTAGGGGCGAGTCGCGAGTTTGCCTAGAGTCTCAGGTTCGCATCAAATTGGCATTGAGTCGCATCCTGTCCCGCATCATCATCCATAAGAAAAGATTTGAGGACTCAGACTAAAAATTATATTATTAATTGCACATAGACGAATCTGAAGACGAACTTAGTAATCACACGGGCACAAAGAAAATCTAAAACAAAGAATAAAATCATATCACAAAGAAGATAGAAGATTTATGTGAAAAATCTCAAATTTGAGAAAAAATCACTAGATAAATCTGGTCCACTATGCAATATTTTTTTTCCTCTTCCAAAAAGATCGTTTAGAAAAAGGTATACTCCTTCCATTTTAAAAGAAGACTGGGAGGAAACGTGTTACGTAAGCTTTCATGACACAAGGAAATATGTTGTATATTCTATCCAATGTCCTCTCATCTTTTTTTTGCACTCATGAGATTGTCCCATCACATGTTCAGAACATGTTGAAGACAACTTCTTTACTCGCAATCGACCAAAACATCTTTTTGCAGAGCTATGTTGTCCCTTCTTCACGAGATAAGGCCAAGTCAAACTCAAGCCGAGCTTCAATACTTTTTATGCCTCGTTTGAAAATCCATTACGATTATGACTTTTTTTATAATCTTTTAGAGTGAGAATAATCAAATGAAAATGAGCTTTTGGAAGATTATGAAAAGTGGACCCTTTTCACCTTATCTCTCTCTAAAAAGTTAGATTATGACTTTTGAATAATCTAATGTGACATTTAGATATTTGGTAGAACTTTGAATGCGTGAAGATTCCTAGGCCATAATCTATGGCCCAGTTAATTACCAAACAAGGCCTTAGTCATACTTGGAATCGAGTAAAACTATCTTCTGACATGTTCGGAATCTACCTAAATGTTATGTCGAGCTATGTACGTTATGGGAAAAGGAAATATTACAAAAAGAAAGTCACGTGGAGTCCCATTTACGAGACTAGCCCACCTCATTGAGAACTTGTTCTTAAGGCGCATTTAGGAATAAACTTGATGGGGATTCCAATCTCAAGAATCCCGACAAGATTTAAGTTTTAACAAATGTCCAATGGCTATTTAGATTTTCGAGCAGAGAAAAAATTCTCATGAGAGAGATTATAGGCACAAAACTTTGGTGCACCCGTGAATCTTCATAAGCTAGTGTAAGGTTGCGTTTGGAGATCAGATGAGCTTTTTCACTTTTCACATAATCACCTCTTCGTACTTTCAGTGCAGATGTCGGAGATTTTTAATCATTCAAAATCTCCATAAACAAGTTGCAGGGAGTTTCTACGGATTAAAGGAATGCAGTCCGTTTATGCCTGTGTTCTCTCTCATCTTACAATCAACTTTACACCAAAGTCCATGCATGAACGTGTTCATTTGAAAATGCTTAACCCCTATCATCATATTATTGGCTCGAAAGCGCTGCCATGGGCGTTCTCAAACGGGCCCTAAAGACGTTTCCAGAGATTTTTAATGATTGCTAATCTTTGATGTGTGATCAGTTTTGTACGGTTGCAAGATTATACAGGCAGCTGTGAAGTTAAGTGAATTTCCAAACACGGTCTTAAAATAGTTAGGCTCGTACTATTTTAGGTCAGATTGCATTGGGTCTTGAGCATCCTACCTTCACTAGATGGGTTTGGAACACAAAGTCAATCCGACCTATGGAAATGCATTTTTAGGATTTATTGATTGGGTTGGATTCAGTTTAGACCTAGTTGAGTATACTTAGGGCCAATTTGAGAATGGGTTAGGGTGAAAAAATAGATGAGAGAGAGAGAGTGATGGGCCCCACCTCTATCTCACACACAATGACGCTAATCGTGCTCGGTTAGTAAATTGGCCCTTAAAGATTAAAGTTAGGGTAGTCTAGAAGAGTTTATCTTGTTGCACATGCAAAGTTATTGTGCATCTTGGGTGTGTATCAATATTTTTTAGGGTTTTTTGTATGAAAATCATTGTTAGAGGTTAATTTGTAAAAAAATCATTCTTAGAAATACATTAGTAGGTATATCACCGTGTAAATCTGAATTGTGCAAAAATGTCATATTTATTTATATACATGTCACTTCTTTTTACCGACAACTTTTAAATAAATCACGCTTAAATGACATTTATGTACTATTTAAATTAACCCAGTGATATGTCTGATAATGTATTTCTAGAAATTATTTTTTTACAAATTCACCTCCAACAATAATTTTCATGTAAAAATCTTTTTTTTATTATAAAAAATATGATGAGGTGAGAGTTCATCACACTTATTTGTTTGAACATTTCATCCCTCCATGAACGGTCCAAAATAATAATAATTATAAAGAACAAGGAATGAGAATTTGATTTTTAAAATTATTTAAAAAAATTTTAAACCGTTGGATGGAGAGACGAGACGTATCTACATATGGGTGAGGTCGACCCTTCATCTCTCTCTCTCTCTCTCTCTCTCTCTCTCTCTCTCTCTCTCTTTATATATATATATATATATTAAAAATTTTAATTTACACCCAAATTGTGGAATAATCTTGGGTGTGGAACAAAACTCACTCCTGGGAAGATGATGACAGCCAAATTGGGTTGAGTAGTTGAATTGTAACTCCGGATCAAGTCGCATTAGGGTTCCAACATTTAAGAGTGTTTGAATCGAAGTTGACCTCAACCAAGCCAACTTGGACCTACTCACAGAGTTACAGTCCTAATAACCATCCTTCCATACACCAACCAACATAATGTTCTGTTTTTTGAGTATTGATCCCATACGTACACAGGCTAACCCTAATACTTACGATCGAAACTTTGTCAAGGTAAATATGTTTACCGTCCCTCGCGGTTATCAACGATGTATGCATACGTTAGGAAATTCTAACATTTCATGTGCACCCTTAAGCATAAGAATAATCGTCAATTTTTATTATTTTTATGACTATGATCTTAATTATCTGATCATAAAATCGCATGATCGAGACGAGAAATTCAATTTTAGTACTCTTGAAGGTAAATTAAAATTAAATACATATTTTTTGTTAATTTAAATTAGAAATATAATAAATATGTGATAAAAAAGGCGTAACAACATTTCTTTTGGCACAGTTCCAATTCGAACACGTACTATTCAATTCACTATTCTCAAAAACGTACGGTCTCCAGCCGCTGGCGTATAAAACCCCCTTTCATACGCCCTGCGGCCCCACCCCCATCCATCACCGCCCCCAGACCACGGCCGAGGGATTCCCGTTGGGCGTCGGTGCCCGCGGATTAAGGTTAAGGCGGCTGATCAGGGTTGTCAATGGACTGAGTTGATCCGACAGGTTCATGGGTCTGCCTGATTTTGGGTCAAGTTGTAAAGTTTTTTTGGGTCAGTGGATTCGTAGTCAGGTCTAAAAGTCTGACCCGACTAGACTCACGGGTCGATCTCAGACTGTAAGTTCAACCCGCTGGTCGACCCGGTCCGTTCTTTTTTTTTTCTTTCATTCAAAATTTAAAAACTACTTAGTTAAAATTATATTATTTTACTTAATTAGAAAATGTAAAACTCTATTTTCATACAAATTATGTAATTAATATCAAAATTTTACTTAATTTAGTGAGATTATAAGTTTTATATTATTCAACGTATTAATTTTCATTAGTTTTCATTTTTTATTTAAGTTGTCGAGTCGGGTCTTAGTCAGACATTATAAATTTTTAATAGTGTCGGACCCGGTCTGGCCCGGTCCGACATAACTCGGGCCCGGGCTGGACTCGGGCTTTAATATTGATAAGTCGGGCCTGAGTCAGGCCGACCTAAGTCCGGCTCGAGTCCGGCCCATTAACAACCCTAGACTCGACTCATTAATGTTAAAACTCGAGTCCGATTGGTTGAAGTTCAGTCGGACCTGATATCTTTACAAAATTATAAATTTCGACTAAGGTTAGGTCTGGCTCGAAAATATAAATAAAAATAAAAAAATAATTAAAATAATATACTTAATAATATAAAATTTTTAATATCATTCAATTTATTATAATTTTTAATACTTATTAATTAAATTATTTAAAAATAAAATTTTAAATTTCTTAATTAAATAAAATAATATAATTTTAATTAAATAATTTTTAAAATTGGTAAAAAGGAAAAATAAGAGAATATGTCAGATTAACCCTCGGGCCGAACTTAAAGTCCGAGAGTACGACCCATGGATTTAATCAGGACGAATTTTTAGATTCAACTAAGAACTCACGCGCCAAAAAAAATCCTGCGACTCAGACTCAAATCGAGTCAGATTCGCATACCTATCGGGTCACCGTTGATAATCTTAGTCCTAACAAGTTTGGTAAGACGTTGGGTATGGATCAAGAGGTGTTTGATAAAATATTTTGACCCAATAAATCATTGGAGTGAGAGGATTTGAATTGAACGAGTCAACGTACCTCCGGACGACGTATTCGACCCTACCTTGAGTTTGCCATTAGAACACGTCAATTAGCGCCCCTGCACATCTACATCCGGCGAAATCAAACTCTACTAGTCGAGCTTACACAACCTCACTCCTCAAAAAAAACCGAGTTAGCTTAGGTTGAGTGCGTAGAGTTAATATCAAAGCAAAATTTGTTAATTTTAATTCATCACTCAAACCTGACCCCACCCAACTGGACGCATTGCCGCCTCTTATCCACATCGACCGAGAAGAGGACGAGTCCCGAACGTGAAAAACGCGGCACGCAAAGAGTCCATGGTTGATGGTTCCTAATGAAAGAGCCGTTTTGGATACAGTACTTTGTTTTGAGTGTTTTATTCCTTTTTTTAAAATATAAATTAGGGATTTTCTGGTGTCTCGTCTCATGGGTGTTTGATAGCGGGAGGAATTCATTCCTTCGCTAATATCTCCAAACAAAAAAACAACTCTTGACTTATTTATCTCTTGAAGACCCCCCCCGATATCACCCTCACGTCCCCACCCCTCCCATTGTGCGGTTGGTGTGGCCTCCCCACCTCCCTCTGTGGATTATCCCATGCGCAGTTGGCCACAACCCCCCACCCTCACTACTGCCCCACCCCCCGTAGACTTGCAGCCCCCCCCCCCTCACCTCCCTGCCACTCCTCCCCTTAGCACAGCTTTCGCAGTCGACTGCCACTAGATTTTTAAATGGATCGAATACGGAGCGTATAGTGTGATATCCGAATTCGTATCTGATTAATAATCGAATTATCCATCGAATACTTTATTCGGATAATTATCGGATTAATATGAATTCGAATGCAGTTCGAATTTTAAACGGATAATTATTAGATCTACTTACAAATAGTCATGTGAGCCGTGTAGGAGCGTCGTACGTTGATTATTTTCTAAAAAAAGAGAGTAGATGTTATTTTTATTTTAGAAGATGTTATCAAATGATTAGACTTCAAACTAAAAAATATGAGACAACTTACCAAATGGGTGTAGGTTCTAATTTTTAAATTATATTTTGAGATAAAAAGATAAAAAAATACAATCAAACAACATATTAAGATTTGAGTTAATTATATATAGAATATGTGTATCTTTAGATATTTATCTAAAGGTTCATATTCGGTCGGATAATATCTAACACGGATATCTCAATATCTAAATTCGTATCCAAATAATAATCGTATATCCGATTAAATTATCCGTCAGATATTAATTGTATTCGGATAATTATTTGATTAAATAAATACGAATTCGAATTCGGTTCAAATTTTAAACGAATAATTATCCGGCCTAACTGCTACATCCCTCGCCCCGCTTGTTGCCCCACCATCCGTCGCCCTGTAGCCCCGTCCCATGTCAGCCTGCACGAACAACCGATGGCTAGGTCCTTCCCACCTCGCCTCATGACCCCATGTCCCCCCCACCCCCCGTCGCCATGTTGCCCCACATATGTGGGATATACCTTGTGTGTTGCAGCTCTATTCGCAGATAGTGGCCCAGCCCCCATTGCCTTGTTGATGGCTACAGTTCCTATTCGCAGTCGGCCATTGGCTGCACCCCCACCCTGCCTGCATGCCAGCCCACCCTCCGTCACCTTGCAACCCCGTCCCCTGCGAAGCAAGTGAGCCCCGTCCCGCCCTCTCCTCTCCCATCTCTCACTCTCCCACCACCATATATACCTGCACAACCAAACAGATTTACCCGAGATATAAAAATTGCGTAATTTTTATCCAACAGATATTATTAATTATTATCAATTTTAAAAATTAAGCATCAAATAAATATATTTTAATTTTTAATAAAAATATTTTAAAAAAATGGGCTCCCAAAACATCCTATAAGTAGGGCTGTCAATGGGTCGGGTCGGCCCTACAAGTCCGGGGGCCTGGCCTGATTTCGGGTCTGGCCGCAAGGTCTTTTTCAGCCCGTGAATTTTTAGTCGAGCCTAAACGTCTGGCCCGACTAGACCCGCGGGCCGGCTCGACCCATTCTTTTTTTTATTCTCACTTTAAAATTTAAAAACTTTTTAGTTAAAATTATGTTATTTTACTTAATAAAAAATTTTAAAACTCTCTTTCCACGTAAATTACGTAATTAATATCAAAATTTTAATTAATTTAATGAGATTATGAGTTTTATATTATTAAATATATTATTTTTTATTATTTTTATTTTTTATTTAAATTGAGGTCGGACCGGGCCTTAGTCGAGTTTTATATTTTTTAAATAATATCGAGTCCGACCCGACATAGGTCATACCCGAATTAAACTCGAACTTTAACCTTGATAAGTCGGATCTGAGTCAGATCGACCTAAGTCCGACTCGTGCTCGACTCTACCTATAATTACTTATCTCCGTGGAAAGAAGACACGCACGATCCATCGCCATCGAATCTTCGTGAGATGGCTGCTGTCGTGTCTTTGTTTCCGCACCCAGATGCTCGCCCGCGTGGGCTCAGAGATTCCACCGTTGGAAACTCGGCCCACGAGAGGGACGAAGAAAACGACGTCACGATGGAGAGAGAGAGGAGAAAGAAAAAGAAGGGAATATGATCAGGTTGCCTCCTAAGATCTTTCATAGTTTTATATATTTTGTTTGAATGTTGATATCTACTTGTGATCTACGAGGATCTCAAGTTATTTGGTGGGCCTGCCCAGAAATTTTCTGGACAGCAACTTCACAAGAAAGAGGATTTATCGCAAAGAGCTGCGATCATGTAATACAGGGGCCTGAAATGAATATTGTAGTTGAGGATATTAATTCCTACGCAGCATCCAAGAGGGCATTTGCCGGGCCTGAATTTAGATCACATCTAATTCTTGAGCGTTGTAGATTGGGAGTGTGATAATTTTGATAAAAAAAAGAAAAGGATGTGTTAAGTTAGGTGTATGTTGGACTTGAACACAAGGGTTTTGCATCCTCAAATATACTTGAGTAAGATTTGTCGGATCGACCGTATCAACCGTGCCAATTTTCAAATGGCACGATACAGTATGACCTGTGCTGTAACACGCCGCTGTCATGTAAGAGAAGCTTGAACTACCTTCATTGAAGGTCAACCTCTCAGATCACGTGCGTGCCACAGACTTACCGTGCCAATTGTGAAAATTATCTCCTCAGCCTGGTGTTTCTCTTCCACCGTGATGAAAAGGGAGGACAGATCCATGAGTTTACCTTGATAATCTATGCCCTCCAACGGAGAAGCTCGCCGTGGGCAAATTTTTTCCTCCCTTCTCAATGAGTCAACCTCGATCTCTCTCGTGTTAAAATTTATTTGACGCGGAAGTCAAAGTCCTCTATGTACATTTGATTAGAATGTGAATTATGTCAAAAATTTCAATCATTAGAATCTCCGAATCAAAGAGACTCTTAGAAAGTACGATGTTTGATTTTTATTCTAATCGGTGGCGTCATATGCCATAATAATTTAGGGAGAGCCCTTTTTATGGTTGTACATGTACATGTTTCTAAGTCAAAACAATCCATAATTTTCTAATCGGCTTTCCCAACTTCATCTCCTTTGGGTGGAAATTGCAATACTTGATGTACAGGGTCAGTTAATTAACTAACTCTGAACTCTATAATTGGTGGAAAATCATATCACATGATGTTCCTTTTTATTAATGAAACACATAAAAGACGATCATGATCTTAATTACATGCTATAATATATAATGCTCTTGCACGTTAAATTATTAAAGTCTTCTACTTAATTTTTAGGAATGTAGTTGAACATGTTGTATCTTGATCTGAGATGCTCCTCTTTTTTTTTTTTTACTTTTCTCTATTGATATGTTCTCGCTCAATCAACTTTTCACCTTCACTTATTGATTTTTCACAAACTCCACGAGATTATGAATTCTTCTGATATTCTAATAGGTAGAGAAAAAATTGGGTTAGAAAAATTATGTGAATTTTAAAACCACACTTCTCTCTCTCTCTCTCTCTATCCATCATAATCTTGCCTCCTTAAAATCCGACGGTTGAAAATGATTACGAGGAATGAGAATTCCAAGGCTATAATCTCTCCCCCCCCGCCCCCAATTCTCATCTACTTAAGTCGCATTTGAGAATAGCCATGGCTTCCGCTGTTTTTGTAAAATTCATCCGTCGTATTTAATATCTAATATGCGGTGATTTATAATTATGTAAAATATTGAGAATCTAATGTGAGGGTGCTTCGGGAGATTAGAGAAGTCGACATTTTTTATGTCTAATTATCTTTCTTCTGTAAAATCTTTTCTTCACGTAAATCAAGAATGACTCTAATCATTTAAAAAAAAATAAAACATGTCGGATATTTTTATCTCGAAAGCCATGTCGAAATATGTTACTAGACGACGCCTTAGCCATTCTATATGGGTTCCTCATAAATATGTTTTTTTTCAAAATACCGAAACATTTCACCTTCCTCCATCTGACCATTCCACTGGATGACCTTTTATCTTCTCTGTCATCGTCGACATGCAGCCCATTAGACTGCGATGTCAAGGCACTTCAACACTGCATGCATGCCTTCTACATACCCACCTGCATACTGTGAACATGCCCTTTGGTCCTTATAATTACATGCCTACTTAATTCTCAACTTGTATAGAGTCTACTCGGGCACTCATGCGGATTCATCATCCACAGATTCTAATCTTCTTCGAGTAAATACTATGCATGGGGATATGTTACTCTAATAACAGCCTCTTTCAGATGGGCGGCGACCTACCGATAGAAATGGTGATACTTCGGCTACTATCCAAAGTAAAAGATCCGCATACAAATCTAATCCAATCATTGTGACAGCAAATATATATATATATATATATTTATTTATTTCACTTGGGAGGCCATTAATTAATGAAAGGAGGATATATATATATGTATGTATACCCATGCAATCGTTTCATGATACGTGTGCAGCATTTGTTCTTGTGTACTGACACGATCGCTTCCCCCTAATTATGCAGGCCCCCCCCCCTTAAATTCGTGCACCCCATCACGGAACCCCCCATCTGAATCACTTAATTAGGGCACCCGCCCGGGGGGACACTGTTACTAATAACATTATGGCGTTGCTGACACTCGAAAGAGACCTGTGGCCTTTCTAAGCTTATCCGCTGCAGCGTCGATGGTGATGATATTCCCCTTGTTTGGTTCTAACCGGAGACCCGCGCAATCTGTACGTAGTGTCCCCCCCTGCATTATTATTCTTTTGTAAAAGTTGTGGCGATAAAACGTCTGAATCAGAGGCAACAAAGGACGGCCCTCCCAAATGGATGGCTTATCGATCAAGTTCCACAAATTATCCTGGGGTCGATGACCAAAACTCCTTGATAACTGCTTTGCAGCTGCCAGTGCAAGAGCCGACTCCGTACTGCTGCAGACAGAAAATGTGGGTGAAACCCATGAAAAGGGCTTGTGAGATTCTACCGGAGCCCAGCGGGTGGCACAGATGAACCATAGCCCATTTTGACGAGAGCTGGAAACGGAAGGGTGTTCCACATCTGCATGCCCAAGGTGCATGGGATTGATTATAGATGGTTAAATCTTCGCCTTCTTCAGGGCTGAATATATAGCTCCAGTGGCGTTTCAATTCTGCTAACAGACAGTTTTATAGATGTGGGGGATGATCTTTGTCTCACGTTTAACTCCAGAGCAAGAAGAGCTTCTGTGAAGAGAATCCATTTTTTCCATTGAGGAGATGGGAACGTACCCAAGACCAACTCAAGAAGGAACAAAATAAAAGACAGACTCCCAGGAAGGTAGATAAAGTATGGAAGCATTTCAAGTAGATCGATGAGGGAGCATATATGCGGCTGCTGCAGATGATTTATAGGAGACGGATGTTTTGATGTGTTTAGCAACTGTCAGATGATTTGATCGTAATATTAGCAAGCTGTAACTTAATTTTGAATGTGAACATGGCGTGTCTGTGTTGATCCTTCTATTTCATCCATCTGCGTCCTCTGTGTAGGCAGGACGGTGCCCATTTTTAACCGTCTCTAACAAGGAGGGACACGGGAAGAAGACAAAAGGGAGCAGGAGGATAAGACATCGCTCATCATATACGTAGAGACTGTAGCGCAGTACTGCTGATCGAATTTGGGAGACTGTCGAGAAGCGACTTATATTCTTGCCGATCCAGATGAGCTGCCCCCAAATTTTTCTGTAAGAACTAAAAAAAAGAACTTCACTTGATGTTGCTCGTCGGACACCCAAAGAGGAAGAACAAGAAAGCTCGAATTGCCTTGATTGTGTCGCTCAAAGATCAGCATAAGCACGGATCAAACACAGAACTTGAAAGCAGAAAGGATCAAGGATCAAAATGGAAGATTATGTCAACTATGTTCATAACCAGGAAGAACACTCAACTAGGTAGGAGAAAGATCGAACAAATCTTTCCCCAGCTAGGGGCCTAGGGCGTTACAAGAACCTCCCTTTATACGTCCGCAAAGCGGGAGAAGTAGGAGAAGAAAGGGGGGAAAAGAAAGGAAGCAAGAAAACCCGAAAAAGCTCAGCCGATCGAAGCCTCCAAAATTTCAAAAAACCAGGAACTCTCTCTCTCTCTCTCTCTCTCTTCTTCTTCTTCTTCTTCTTCTTCGTCGTCGTCGTCGTCGTCGTCGTCTCCTTCTTCATCAGTATAATTATTACAGTAGTTCATGGGCTCTGGGTCATCAGAACAGACCACGAATACCCAGAACCAACTCAGTCGGTCTCCTCGCCGTTCGATCTCTGGAGGTGTCCCTTCCAGCTGTAGCTCTCGGACTTGCCGTCCTCCTCCTCGCAGCTGTCCCCGCCGGTGACGGAGACGCCCGGCCGGTTGGCCCCCGCCAGGTAGAGAGGGCCCTGCGGCGACCCGGACTGCGAGGTGCTCTGCTTCGACGCGGGGTAGTTCTCCGGCGACACCCACAGGCCCCCCAGCACGACCACCTGCTGGTTCGCCGCCGGGGACGGCGTCGGCATCCTCCGGGTGTGGAGCCGATACTTCTGCAACAACACAACGACGAAGGAAATGTTTAATTTTTCTGGTGACGAGGAACAAAGCCGGATGACGAAGAGAGAACGCAAACGGGAATGAGATGACCCACCTGCAAGTGGCTCTTCACCTCGTCGTTGGTGAGCCCGTCCACCTTCATCAGCTCTCTGATCTGCTTTGGCGTAGCAGCTGCACAGAGGAACCAGAATTAGCAAACAAGGTGGGAGCTTTTGAGAGGAAGAACACACAACAGATCCGTCATGAAGATTGGAGGGGTCTACGAATGGGAGGAATCCTTGTTGAGAGGATTATTCTGTTCTGGGTTCGTTCCTGCTCCAATGGATTTCTAGGACAGACCAAATCGATCTAACATGGATTACCTATCGGGTCTGAATTAAACCCGCCTGGCTCGACCAATCTCTCAATATTTTTGCTAGATCTGTTCCCAGAAAGATATTTATACGTTTGTGTCATCTAGCTACCAACCTTGGGAGCCGCCGAGCTGTTGGAGGGCCTTGACGAACCGTCGGTGGAGCTCCGGAGACCAGCACCGCCGCGGCTTCCTGGGCGCCTGCTGCGTCGGCGGCGGCGGCGGCGGCTGCTGGGCCTGCAGGCTCGACTGGGCGTTGGCAGCCGACGAAGTGACGCCCCTGCCGCTGCACCTGGAGCTCGACCCGCCGGACCGCTGGTCCTCGGCCATCGACGGGGCACCACGATACGTCTTGGTCGCGGGGGAGAGGAGGGAGAGGTTCGGCAGCGTCACCACCGCAGCCGTCACCTTCTCTTCCTTCCTGGAGCTGCCCGCCGGGTGGCTCGAGAGCACCTTGAAGGGCAGGAATGCTCCACCCCCGCTCCGGTACTTGGATTCGGCGAATGGGTTCTCCTCGTCACCCTGAACCCTCCGACCGTTCTCAGCTTGCTGCCATCAGAAGACCCGAGGAAGCCATCTCAGAGAAAGTTCGAGAAAATCAATCAAACACGTCTTGGAACCCTATCAAACTTGCCGAAGAACTTTAGTCTCGATCTTATTTTCTCGCCATGTTAACGCTTACCTCTCTGGTGTTCTCCCTGCTGTTGCTGCTGCTGGCGTCGTTGTTGTTGGTGACGATGGTGTTGGAGGTGGTGGACGAGGTGTTGGCGCTGTGGTTGTCGCTCCACAGCTGCGCTGAGCTCATCCAGTTCACCTTGTCCCGGAAGTCCTTCTCCAGCTTCACCCCTTCCTCGTCCTCGAATTTTCTCTTCAGGGGCATGAACTCCTCCACCACGGGGCGCCCGCCGGCGGCGGCCTCGCCTCCCCTGCATTGTGCCAGCTCCTCCTTCAGCCCTTCGATCACTGCACAGAGAAAAGACCCAACCTGTCAACAAACAACGCAAACGAATCTCAAACAAAGGAGAAAGTCTCCATTTTTTGGAGGCAACTCAGGCACCCACCGTCGCTGAGGATGAGCATGCAGAGGGGGAGCTCCCGCCGGAAGCCCTCAATCTTGCGGCGCTCCTCCTCCAACCCCCGGAGGTAGTCCTCCAGCTTTGCCACCCTCCCCTCCCCGGCCATGGCCGCCTCCCTCACCAGCCCCGCCACGCTCCTCCTGACGGCTGCGGAAGACGGCGGCCTCAAGTCCAAAGCCAGCTCCGACGTCGTCGCCGACCCCATTCCCCTCCCACCGTCCTTCCCACCTCAGATCTCCCTGGCAAAGACAGAACCCACCGCCCCGCCGCAGCCGCTTATATACAGATGAGCGGTAACACTGGGATTCTCGGGCACCTTTCGCATAAAAGCAATCGCAGACTATGCAGGGACCCAAAAACTTGTTAGAGAGAGAAGAAGAAGAGGAACCCAGGATCCTCGAGGAAGAGAGTGGACGGTTTTTGAGGAGGAAAGGGGAGGAATAGAAGAGAGATTAAATAATGGAATTCGATCAGAGAGAGAGAAAAGCAGGAAGATTCGATTTCGAGCTGCAAGCGGAGGTGACGACAGGGAAGAGAGGGGGGGGGGGAGAGAGAGAGAAGAGAGATGAGGAGACTCGCAGGCGAGCTAGAGGAACAGGGAATGGAAGCCGCGGCAGCCCAGGGTCGATTCGTCGCGTAATATATCTTATCACCGTCCACTTTCCCCAGTTAAAAAAAAAAAAAGGCAGAGGCAGCTCCGCCAGGAAGCGGATTACGGAATCCCCCACCCCGCGAACGACGCGGTGACCCGACTCCACTCCCCACTCCGGGTTTCGGGTTGGGTTTAATACAACTTGACTCAAGTCTAACATATCGATTTGGACCGGCTTGAAATCTCTGTGATGCCATATGAGTTGGTCGACTTGCATTGAGGCGATAAAAGTTCAGAAACCCTGAGGGCTGTTTTGACATTTGATTCCGGTTAATTTATTAGACCCCGGAAGGTCGAGTATCGAGGCGATAAAAATTTAGAAATCTTAAGGGCTCTTCTGACATTTGATTTTGATTAATTTACTCGACTCCGGAGGGTCGAGTTAGTTAACCGAGTTCGATTAAACGATTTGTGTGTGAAAAGAGAACATAGTTCATCCCTCTCTCTCTCATCTGTTGAATTATCTTAACCCTCTCTCTCATCTGTTGAATTATCTTAACCCCGTGTCAAAGGCACCTTGAAATTTTACCCACAAGATGTAACAGTACAAATCACGTTTGCACTTCTAACTTTTTTTCGCCCCCCCCCCCAATGGTACACTTATTGCCCTCTTCCGAATCAAAGATTCCCATGGCTTTCTTGGTTTTCACGAGAGGTGTTAAGCTGACCGACTGGTGATCACAGTCTAGCTCTGTTTTTGGGGGTTGGTGTGGGGGAGGGGGGGGGGGGGCGTGGTTGGATTAAGTTCCCGGCGAATCTTGTGCTGTCGTGGTGGGTGGTGGGGGTGGCCAGCCGGGAATTATACGGCCGGTATCGTCCTTGAGAAGGTTGGGTCTCTGGATTGAGCATCTCATGATTCCCTCATGCCGGGGTGGGGGCAGGGTGTCACCGGCTCCCTCTCCACCGTACATCCGGTGCGCCTTCCGTGGCATCAGATTCCTCTCTCTCTCTCTCTCTCTCAAAACTCATGGTACACACTGAAATAATTAATACGTGCGAATTTATTATTATTATTATTATTATTTATGTGAATTAGATTCTAAGTTATATAAAGACCTTGGGCTTTGCGACGCCGTATTTATTAATTTCAAATTTTTTAATTATCTTATTAACCATTTTTCCTTTTGGGAAGTTTTGTAGATTCCTCCGTGCCCCCTGCCGTCCTGAAACCGCAAGGTCCGAAAAGGGGCAGCGTCCCGCCGCATGGGAGACCGCCAATGGGAGGACGACACGTGCGCACCGTCATTTTACGGCCGACCCCTGCGCCAGCTCCTGCTATAAATTAATTAAAAGATTAAATTAGACCATAAGAACGTGTCAGCGAGTCTTATGATTAATTAATTATACGAGAAGGCGGAACCTGGAGATTCTGTACAGTTTACTCGGGGGTAATTATGGAAGCAATGAAATTAGTAGTATTTGGGAAATGGCCAAGCAAAGATATTTTGCGTCGTGCGTCGTGTGACTGGCGAGAGAATGGAGACCAAGAGATGGCCTCTTCATCTCATCTGCCACGTTATACATGTGTGGGAAGACCATGCTACCGTAAACAATCTTACGAGGAAGTCTCATTTCGAGTATATTCTCTCTCCATTTTTGTTTTTACTCCTTCGACCGAGAAACTTTTTTTCTTCCTAGACCAAGAAATATTTTTTATGATTAGAAAAAAAATCATTTCTTATGTTGGAGGGAGAAGGGGATCTTACGGAGAATAAGAGAGAGCACAATTTTTCTTAGGAAAAAAAAAGATAGAATTCTTCTAGGTCCAGAAGTTTGAAAACTTCTGAGTTTTTGAGATAGTTTTTTTCCCACCTTAGGAACAAAAGTTTTTTGATTCATGCCCCGTTCGTCTGTCACTCTCGGAACCTGCACGAGCAAATCAATAAAAGGTGATAGAGATAGATGAGGATCAAGATCGATCCAAATAAAAAAATTAAGGGTCATTTTGATAATCGAATATGTCAACTTAATACGAGTTATTCGAAGAAGAGTGAGTTATTCAAATTTGAGAGTCAGAATATAACATCTAGAGTCGAATAAGATTAAAAATTTTAACTCAGAATTAACTCGTTCTATTATTCTCACGTGAACATTTTATTCGATTTTATATAACATAATTATTAAATTTAAAATATAAAAACTTAAAGATACTCCATCTCACAGGCTCACCTGTGTTAACTTATCTTATCTATGATAACAGATCGAGTCGTCAAAGTAAACAAGTAAAATAATAAAATGAGGACTATATAAAAGCTTCAGGATTTGTGAGGATAAGGTTTCCGGAGGGAGGGTGGGTGGGGGGGTTTTGGTTGCAGGTGGGGGCGTGGGACCCGCACAGATTCGATATCCCTCCAAAACGACAGGCACGGAGATGCCGTCCCACGACGCTACAGGACGAGCTTCTACAGCCGCCCAGATTCCTTCCAATCTCCGAACCCAGCCACACACACAACCCCCCCTATTCAAAAGCCTGGGGGAGTTTATTAAGATGACCAACCTCGCCACCCTGACCCATACGTACCCTCTTCTCTCTCTGACCCATACGTACCTCTGACCCATACGTACTCTCTCTCTCTCTCTCTCTCTACGTACCCCCCTCTCTCTCTCTCTCTTACGTACTTACCCCTCTCTCTCTCTCTCTCTCTCTCTCGATTTGAGGTTTTGCACTGTGGGGTTTTCCTTCTCTACTATAAAGCCCCCAATTTTTTTTTAAATCTGCAGAGTCCCTGAATTCCCACTGTAACGTGTAGAAGATAGACTACTTGACGACTCTCTTTAGGGAGCGAAGCGGTAAAGTGGTCAAGTATTTAAATTTCCCTTACAAGAGGTTAGACTCGAATCCAACCGGACTACGGGAGATTTTTTTTTTCATAAGCTATTACAATTTAACCCTCAATCTTACCCATGGTTTGCCGTCTCGTCCCGACCCGCACGACCTGACCCGACCGAGACAGGCGTCGGGTCGCACGGACTGTGGGTCATGGCCGAGACGCACTGGACCGCATTGTCCCGTGCGTCCCACAGCGTACCGGAGAGGGTCGAGGCGTGGTACGTGCGGGACGGCGCGAACGTGCTGGGCCGCCCATTTAGCAGGGCGGGGTGTGGGCGTCTCTGGCATCCGTAGCGGGCTGAAGGCGGTGGCCGGCGGGTGTGGGCGGTGCAGAGCGGCGGCGGACGGCGGCGACGACCGGCGATCAGAGGTAAGTGCCCTAAATTTTTTTTTTTGAATTAATTGGGGAGGGAGAGGGGGCTGGATCTGGCCGGAGGGGCGTCCACCGCCGGTGGGGGGGTGAGGGAGGGGGGGCGTCTGCCAGTCGGATCCCATCGCCGGTGCGGGTGGGGGTGAGGGAGGGGGGCGTCTGCCAGCCGGATCTGGCCGAAGGTGGGGCGCCGGTGGGGGTGGGGGAGGTGGGGGAGGGAGGGGGGTGTCTGCCAGGCGGATCCCGTCGCCGATGGGGGGGCGGGGAGGGAGGTGGGGGGGACGGTGAGGGGTGGAGGGGGGGGGCGTCTGCACCAACGCCGCCGCCGGTGGGGGGGGCGGGGAGGGAGGTGGGGGGGCTGGATCGCGTCAGCACCTTGGCCGCCCCCGGTGGGGGGGCGGGGAGGGAGGTGGGGGGGCTGGATCGCGTCTGCCACCGGGGGGTGGGGGAGGGGGGGGCGTCTGCACCACCGCCGGTGGGGGGGGCGGGGAGGGAGGTGGGGGGGAGGGTGAGGGGTGGGGGGGGGCGTCTGCCACCGGGGGGGGTGGGGGAGGGTGGGGGGGGGATGGGGGGCTCGGCCATGCCCGGTCAGGGGCGAGGGGGGGGGGGAAATAAAATAAAAAGTATTTTTTTAGTTTATTCTTAATCTAAAAAATGTAGGAAAAAATTTTATTAGATTATTTAATATTATTTTTAATGTATTAATTAATTCATGTTATATAAATAATTTAATTTTTGTTTAATTTATGTTGTAGAAATATCATTTTTATGATGTATTATTTAATTCATTTTGTAGAAATAATATAAATAATATTTAATTCATGTTGTAGAAATAAATTTATTTTTTGATGTGTTATTTAATTCATGTTTAAATATTAGATTTAATTGAGATGTATTAAATTTTAAATTTAATCTTGCATGTTGTAGGAATTACTGATATTAATATCATTATTAGTTGTAGATGTAAAATATTTTTAAATGCATAATGTATATTAGTTAATTTAATTGCATAATATAATTTAAGTAGACATATTTTTAATGTAAATATAAATTTAGTGTTGAATATTTTATAAATAATTTTAAAGTTAATTTATATGTATAATGTAAATTACTTAGATGTGTTTATAATTTATATGTATAATGTAATTTAATTAGAGATGTAATTTTAAATATATAATTAGTGATAAATAATTTTAAAGTTAATGTATATGTATTAATTATAAATATTAACCTTATATGTATGTTTTAGAAATAATGATATTATTTAGAACAAAATTATATTAAGATGTATTAAATATTGAATTTAGTCTTGCATGGTAGGCAAATAATGAAATTATTTTCATTGTTAGTTGTAGATGGGAAATAATATATTTTTATAATTTGTATTTCTTAATTTTAGGAGATAGCACTCTATGGCTCCTAAGGAACGAACAAATGATATTAGGTGGTCACACAGAGTTTTGTTGGATGGCAACCGTAGGTGTTGACGTTGTAACTATTGTAAAATAGAACACCGGGGAGGAGGGGTGTCTCGGTTGAACAAACATTTGGCAGGAGGAGTCGGAGCAGGATACTCTGAGGTTGCTGGGTGTACCCATGTGCCTAGAGATGTGAAACTTGCAATGGCTAGGCACCTGCAGGAGAAGAGAGCTGAGATGCAAGAAAAGGAAAAAAAGAAGAAAATGGATCAAGCGGCAGTGAGCGGAATAGCAAGCGGCAGCAACGAGGAGGAATGTGCATAGACACCCAGTGACGAAGGCGAACAAGCACGGACTGAGCAGGCTAATGTGTATGTCACTGTGAACGATCCATACGAAGCCGAGTTTCGTGAGGCAGTACGTCAGAGCAGGGAAGAGTCAAGACATCCCGAGGAGACGAGAGTCCGTAGTCGCGAGGCGGCGAGGACCGGAGCATCAGGGAGTTGTGGTTCATCTACGACTCGACAACCACGAGGCATAAGGAGTTTATTGACTGGTGACTCGGGGACACAAAGAAAAAGGACACAATCGATCAACATTGAAGATGTGGAGCCCGGTGCACTATCCTGAGAGCATGGCAAGCAAACGAGGATGGACGATGCATATGGCTAGAAGGGACCTAAATTGAAACTTGGTCAGGCTGTTGCAAAATGGTGGCACCACGCGGGTCTGCCTTTCAATGCAGCCAATAGCCCTTACTACAAGCCAATGTTTCAGGAAGCACAGGTCCTTGGGCTACATGTGCAGCCACCTACAGCGAGAGAATTGGCTGGCGTATATCTTGATGAACAAGTTGCTGAGATCAAGAGTTACATTGACCCATTCAAGCAGAAATGGATAAAGTACGGAGTCACACTGATCTGTGATGGATGGTCAGGTACCACAAAATCTAGCCTGATCAACTTCCTTGTTTATTGTGACAGACATGTATTTTTTTCACAAATCAGTGGATGCGTCTGGTCAAATTCACAGTCACCAATATATTTTGTCATTGATGACGCAAGTGGTAACTGAGATTGGGGAGGAGTACATTGTGCAAGTGGTGACTGACAATGGGTCGAACTATAAGAAGGCTGGGGAGGAGCTAATGAAAAAAAATGGCACATTTTCTAGACCCCCTGTGCAGCACATTGTGTAGATCTGATGCTGAATGAGATTGGACAGCTTCGTATGGTCAAATTTGTGGTCGAGGTGGCACAAAAAATCACGAAATATATCTACAACCACACACTTGTATTGGCATGGATGAGGGAGCTTTGTGGCGGCGAACTGTTGAGGCCTGGCATCACATGATTTGCCACCAACTACATCGCATTGCAGAGCCTACCGAAGCACAAGGATGGGTTGAAGCAAATATTTAGAGGTGAGACCTGGCTGAGTTCCTCTTTTGCTGCTTCACATGAAGGGGCGGAGGTCGAGGGGATTGTCAACACCTCGAATTTTTGGGATAGAGTGAAGGTATTAGTGTCATTGATAGAGCCACTGTATGAGGTACTGTGATGTGTGGATGGGGATAGAGTACCAATCATGAGGTTGGTGTACAGCAAAATAGAAGCTGCCAAGCGGAAGATCCTTACAACGTCTAAAAAATATGGACCCACCATTTTAGAGATTGTGGAGGACATATGGGACAGACAAATGAGCCGCGATCTTCACATGGCAGGTAAACACTTACATTCTCGTCCAATAAATATGACGCGGCGGCGACGTGAGAATGGATCGACGGCACTCCGATATCACGAACATGATGGGAACGGATAACTGCTATCTCACACAGCTCGGCCTCACGCCGGACGGTCTCACATCGGGCGACACTCAAATCTCACAAGGGAGAAAGAGGAAAGGAAATGAAAGAGGGGAAACTCACTCACGTACAAACCAAAGCTTTCATTCTATTCATCATGCCTTAAACCATTACATGAGCCTCCTTTATATAGGAGGGGGCTATAGCAACCACACCCACAATCTTTTACAAATAGCACATATGTCCTTAGCCTAATAAAACAAGCTTACCTACCTAACCTTTGACTTGGGGGTTTTAACCAAATAAAATATATAAAACACACATGTTTATTTGACTATGACTTAACCTAATAAGATGAAAGTAAAAATACATGTAATAATACATGTATTTGACACATAATACACAAATACGTACAATATAAATACACACAAATAAATATTATGCTCAGGACGCCGAGTCTTCAAACGAGTCGTCGAGCCATAAGCTCGGTGCAGTGGCGGTACGGCGTCGGCTCCAAGCATTGGGCCCGGTAGTGGGCCCGGTGTCCCCACCAACCCTCCCGGGACGGCTGGAACTCGACTCCATCGAGTAAGGGGGGGACACTACTGTGGTAGTGCTCCATCAGATCTGAATCGAGGCGCTGGATATCTTCCCGGCTGATCCAAGAATCATCAGAAGGTGGACAGTCCCGCCAGCGGACAAGGTAGCGCTGGTACTCCCTGCTCCGTGTAGTGGTCACCTGCTCATCCAGTATCCTCTCAATATGCTCGCGGGGTGCTCTCAAGGATGTGGGACGCACATGTGTGGGCTCACTCTCAGGGGGAGGAGAAGGCTCGAAAGGGTCATTAGGAATCGCTGTGGGTTCCTTGTAGGCCATTAGGTCTACCACATTAAAGGTCAAGTTAATCCCCTCTTCGGGAGGTAAGTCCACAACATAGGTATTGGTGCCAATCTTCCGTAGGATTGGGAAGTGACCATCACTACAGGCTTGTAACTTTTTAACGGCTCCCGAGGGGAGTCGTTCGGGCCGGGCCCGTACCATAACCAAGTCACCTTCTTGAAATTTATGGTGACGCCTATGCAAATCAGCTGACTCATGCAGACTAATGACGTGTTGTGCAAACTCTACGGCTGACTTAGACAGTCTAGACTCGAGGGGAAGGTTGGGTAGGGTGGATCCAGGGGCAAGCTCAATAGCATGTTGTACATCACGCATGGGAGGGAGTCGAGAAGGTAAGTCCTCGGGGACGATGCCTTGGAAGTCCGGCAGTATGGTCTGGTCTTCAGTTGGGACTGAGACTCGAGACTCCTCGGGTGTGATGGTGACGTCAACAGCCAAAACAGGAGCACCCTCAACAACCTCTCTGTTTAGCTCACTGACGTTTATGGAGTCAAGACGCCTAGCTATATTATGACTAACTTTAGGGGCCTCAGAAATGGGTGTGATAGATGCAGGAGAAGAGGGAAGGGGAGGTTTCCCTTCAGTGGGAGTTTGGGGATTCTCCTGAATTTTGGGAGTTCCGGTGGAGGTGGAGGGGGAACTCTTTCCCGGGATCACCTTTGGGGGTGCCGGGTACAACAGAATCTTCTTTCCGTTGTGGGAGAAGGAGCACTGATTGGACCAACCAAAGGTAGCGAGGTCTACATCATAGATCCATGGTCGTCATAAGATGACGCTCCCGGCCTTCATAGGCATTACGTCACATAAGATTTGTCCTTGGTAGGACTGAAATTGGATGGGAATGACACATGTGGTGGTGACTGGGATAGAAGTGTCATCGATCCAAGTCACGTTGTATGGCCTTGGATGAGGGTGCGTAGGTAGACCTAAACGGGAGACAAAGTCTGAGGAGACTGCATTGATACAGCTCCCGTTGTCAAGGATTACCTTGCAGGGATGAGAGTTCACCATGATGTAGGTTTGGAAAATAGAGGTTCGACGCCAATCGTCCTCCTGGGGTGTTGAGATACAACGAACTACACCCAATCTTTTCTGGCTAGAACTCTCGGTAATGTCTCCAACCTGCATGTACTCGACATGCGTGCCATCAAATATTGCATCCATTTCCTCAAACTGGGTGATGAGGTCAGGATCGACCATATATCTTTCATGTTCCATGCGTTCTAGACGGCCTTGATGAATTCCTAGACCGACGTGGCATACACGAGCTCGGACCTAGATGATGCAATCCTGGGACCGACAATTAGTAAGGTGTGGACCCAGCTGATATGCAAAGGGATCGGTCAGGGGAAAGTTGCTCGCCAGTAGGTGAAGTAGTTGTGGAACTACCTCCTGACAATTAGGGTGCCCTAATGCGGCAGTCTAGGGCCTAAGGATGGGTGCAAGCAAGCTCTCGCTTTCCGTCCACAGCGATGCACTCAAAAGACAGGCTGCATGGTTCGGGCTCTTTCTCACTTCGTCGCGCGGCAAATGATAAGGATACTAAATAAGCAAGTGATTTGGAGCACGTACCTAGCTGACTGAGAAGTCAAGCTCCGACCGGAGACGAAGGCGAGTGGGGACGTGTGTGCCCGCACGGCGTCGAAGAAGCTTCACCGGTTACAAAAAAATTCACTCCACACAGGGAGGATTTAATTATTACAAACCGCTTAATTTAAAATTTTCCGCACAGGGGAACAAATTGATTCAGACTTTCTATGCGTAGGGAGACTCAAGGTCGCTCAAACTCTGTGAACTGTGGACCGTATATCGACCATCGGGCGACTAAGGCACCGGCTAAGCCGTCGTTGTGGACTTCGAGTGCCACAATTATGAACTTACTTCAAATGGTGTATATATATAATTATATAGATATGTATATCATATCATATATATATATATATATCCAATATAATATATATATAACTATTATTCTTTTGACTTTTCTGAGAGAGATATATATAATATTATATATAGTATATATATATATTAACACTTCAATCAACTCTTTTTTTTCTTTTCTTTTTCAAACCTTTTTAAAAAAAAAATTTCAAACTCCACCTATTCTTTATGACTTTTCACACTTTTTTTTTTCAATTTTCACACCTAATTTTCAAACCTCACCTACTCTTCCAACAACCTCTCTTTTCTGACTTCTTTTCCTTTTTTTTTTAACTTTAACCCTTTTGTTCACACCTGCATGCGTTTCTCACGCGGCGGGTGGGTCAGCGAAGGTGGGCGACGGCCGGCCGCGAGGTGGCTATGGGGAGCGGAGGTCGGCTGGAGGTGCAGGGAGAAAGGAAGGGGGTACTGCCGCGGTGAAGGGAGGCGACGGGGGTCGTCGGGCTTGCGCGGAGGTTCGTTGGGGAGCGGGTCTACGGCAGGGGACTGCTGTGGGGAGGTCGCGGGCGCGGCAGAGGCGCTGGGGCGGCCGGGAGCAGCAGGCGCAGGGGTGTTGCGGTGGGTGCTCGCGGCGGCCGGAGGTGGCAAGGGCAGCCGGCGGTTGCTGGTGGAGGCGTGCGGCGGTGGAGAGAGGCCAGGCGGCGGCGGCTTGCGGAGGTGGAGATGGAGGTGGGGGAGGGATGGGTTCTCTGGCGAGGGGTGCTCGAGGACGGTGAGGCTGGGGAGCTGCGGCGTGGGGGCCGTCCGGTGCGGTCGCGGCGATGGTGAGGGTGCCGGGAGACGGTGGCACGGTGTGAGGTGGGGGCTGCCGATGCCAATGGTGCAGGGGGCAAAGTCGACAGCTGGCGGTGGTGGTGGGCATCCGGTGATCGTCGCGGCCGCGGGAGCTTTTGAGGGGAGAAAGAGAAACAGAAAGAGAACCGAGAGAGAGAGAGAGAGGAAAACACGGGAGAGAGAGAGAGAGAGAGACTTACGGGAGAGAGAAAGAAAACTGTTTTTTTCTTTTTTTCTGTCTGAATTTTTTTCTCAGAATTTTTTTTTCTCTCAACCGAATGATAGGATCTCTAAATATTTTTCTCTCTTTTTTTTTCACTCTTTTTTCTCAACCAACAGAACTCAACTATTCTTCTTCTTTTTGTTTCTTTTTTTTTTCACTTCTAGCAACCTAGAGAGAGAAAGAGAGAGACGTCGGGGACGTCGAAATCGTCGGAGGCGCCGTGTTAGGCTCTGATACCAAATATGACGCGGCGGCGACGTGGGAATGGATCGACGGCACTCCGATATCACGAACAGGACGGGAACGGATAACTGCTATCTCACACAGCTCGGCCTCACGCCGGACGGTCTCACACCGGGCGACACTCAAATCTCACAAGGGAGAAAGAGGGAAGGAAATGAAAGAGGGGAAGCTCTCTCACGTACAAACCAAAGCTTTCATTCTATTCATCATGCCTTAAACCATTACATGAGCCTCCTTTATATAGAAGGGGGCTATAGCAACCACACCCACAATCTTTTACAAATAGCACATATGTCCTTAGCCTAATAAAATAAGCTTACCTACCTAACCTTTGACTTGGGAGTTTTAACCAAATAAAATATATAAAACACACATGTTTATTTGACTATAACTTAGCCTAATAAGACGAAAGTAAAAATACATGTACTAATACATGTATTTGACACATAATACACAAATATGTACAATATAAATACACACAAATAAATATTATGCTCAGGACGCCGAGTCTTCAAACGAGTCGTCGAGCCATAAGCTCGGTGCAGTGGCGGTGCGGCGTCGGCTCCGAACATTGGGCCCGGTAGTGGGCCCGGTGTCCCCACCAAAATGAGCTGTGATTTTCAGTTGATACTAATATGTTATTCATTGTCTTACGATTGCAGCGTACAATCTACATCCGGCCTTCCAATATGCTTGGGGCCTTGCTTATGACGATACGTTGATAGAATCGGTCAATATTATGGTAGACCGATTGTCTTTCACCCCAACAGATGCTGCTGATGCGTTGAATGATGTATACTTGGATATTTTAGCATTGAGAATATGAAATGAAATATACACTTAATATTTTTTGATAATGCAGATGAAAACATTTAGAGAGGTAATTGGTTCATTTGCGACACCTAATGCCGTGGCCAGTCATGACAGACTCGACCCAGGTAATGTGTCTTCACAATGTACCTTCTATATCTTGAGAAGTAATTTTTACATCTAATTATTATATTGTACGTGATCTGTCTTAAACACAGCTGAGTGGTGGCTAAATTACGGCACAAGTGCACCCGTATTAAGGAAGATCGCAATGAGAGTTCTATCGCAAACATCCTCGTCAAGTGGGTGTGAGCGGAATTGGTCGACATTCTCCTTCTTGCATACTAAGCTGAGGAATAGGCTGACACATCGCAGACTAGACAAAATGGTGTATGTTCAGTACAACATGAGGCTAAAGGTCCGGCATGTGCAAATGGATACAAGGAGAGGAGAGGGAGATTACGACCCAACGGATGCTGTGTACTTGCGAGACGATGATGACCCTATGGTAGCATGGGTTGCAAGAGCCACAACCGAGCGTGGTGAGGCAGAATTGGACGAGGAGGCTGAAGAACATGGTGAGACATCACGGCCTAATACTTTTCTCGCATCAGCTGTACAAGAGGCAGTGGGGGATGGAGATGACATCCATGTGCAGTTGGGTGGTGACGAGTCAGCAACGGGACGTGATGATGAAGTTAATTTAGATGAAGACCTCGTCATTGGGGGTGGAGACACATCGTATGCGTACGATGATATAGCATGGGAGCGATTGATGCAACCTCCATCAATTGAGCGTCAAGAGGCACCTCAGATGAATTAATACATGAAAATCGAATCGTAAATTTCATTAGATAGCGTAGTCATATATTGATGTATGATGATGTAAGAAATATATTGCAGGTCGGTCCGATAAATGACAACATTGCGGGACAACAGTGGTCCCGAGTTGCTGCACCGCGGCATTCAATATCTGCGGAACCAAGAAGGTTATCCACTTCAAGAGAGGCTAGGGGGAGTTCCTCATTTAGAGAGGTGAAATTATATTATCATTTCTACATTTATATGTTGTATTTCATTAGTAATTGAATATATTATTCTTTCAATTGTGTAGTCTTTGGTAGTATCGAAACAACCATCTTAGTCTGTTGCGCCACGACGCTCAACATCAAAGGCACCCAATCAGTCGTCTCAGGTATACATACAGACTTACACAATAGAAAGTAAGTTGAAAAATTATCTAACCAGGCTTCTGCTTCTCAGGCATCTAGAGGGACACAACATGCAGCAGGTAAGCCGCCCCTTGCTCCACAGAAGAAAAAATCATCATGGACCACATTATTCACCAGCAAGAAGGACAAGGGACCACCATTAAATTCGATAGATAATGGAGACATGGAGACATTAGATCCAAATGCAGATGACGACACTCCTGAGCCCTCTGTTGAGCCCCGCATCAGTGGGAGTCATGACTCCGATGATGATAGTACACCGACAGGGTCTTCATCCCATGGAGGTGGCGATGGTGAAGGTGGTCAACGTAGTCGTGGTGAGGATACTAGTGCTGGTGGCAGAGAGTACAATAGTGGTCATAGTAGAGGTCGTGGGGGGCGTCAACATGCCGCATGGACAGAGGAGCAGTACTTCACACATGCCACGCAAGATGAGGACCACGGTGCTCCACCGACAGGGACGAGATGGGCAGCTGATCATTGGGATCCCTACTATGGAAGTTCAGTTGCAGACAGTACCAGCTATCAAGGCATGTTGTCTGATTTTGAGAGCATGAGCACACATGACTCCCAGGGATCTGGAAGCTCGTATGGACGGTCATGGCCGCAGCAGCCGATGTATCATGGCGACTCAGATAACAGTAGTTCATTTTTCCCATCGTATCCATATCCTTATGCCGCAGCCGCGCCAGTAGAGGTCGTGTACGCACAAGGTTCGCAGCAGTATGAATACTACGTACGCATGTACTGGGAGAACTATTCAGGTTCAATGCGCTATGAAGACTATCTGTCCTATCTGCGGACCACATTTAATGTCAAATTGTTTGGAGATGGGCACTGGCCCAGTTTGGGTCCATACTCTTAATTAGTATGTATCATTTGGTTATATTTATAACTAACTAATAATTAATTGTAGATTTCTTCATATATAGATTTCTGTACTTATCATTGAAATCACTAATGTAAACTTTTACATCATTTGCAGGTCATCATGGACGGACGGCGTCACCCTGCGTGGGAGCATGGATACTCTGTTGAGAGTGATGGACATGTGCACTGTAGATACTGCGAACATTGCGTCACCGGCATACACAGGTTTGCGGAGGACCTTGCGGGAGTGGGACGCGATGTTCGTGCATGCGACCGAGTTCCGGGAGATGTTCGACATTCCTTTCGGACACAGCTACAGGATAGATACGGTTCTCGTAGCACACCCAAGACATCTTCTTCTACGTCCCGGGTACCTCCACCACGAGCATAAGGCGGAGCAGGATCTTCCTCCACGTCCAGAGTTCGAGCAGCACTAGCACCTGCACCAGTCGCACATGATAGAATTGAAGCTATAGATGTAGTGAGGACTTTTTTTAATAGATTTTCATGTACCCTCCACCGCAGCACACGACCCATCATTTGTGCAGATGGTTTCATATTTTGAGTCCCGCCCACATGTACCTCCACCCACTAGGATAGAGTTAGATTATACGTGTGATCAGTCTCATGTATCTGATGATGAGTTTTAGAATTCAGGCTTCACTGATGACGAGGATTAGTGAGTTTTGGGATTCGGGCTTCACTGATGACGAGGATTAGTGAGTTTTGGGATTCGGGCTTCACATATGAGGAGGATGAGTGAGTTTTGTGATTCGGGCTTCACAGACGACGAGGATTAGTGAGTTTTTGTATTTTATACTTCATGAATGAATGTCATTATTATGTCACTGTTTACTTTAACATATTAAGCAATTTAAATAAATTTTTATGTATTATATATAATATGATGTTTAATTAAGCGGTGTAATATGTAATTTTTATATAATTAATTATATGTAATTTAGTATGGATCTATTATCATAAAAAAACTCTACATTCTAATATTTTTAAATATATATAACATTTAATCTTTCAAAAAAATTTATTAAAAATTTTAAAAAAAATTAAAAAAGCACGCGCCGAGAGCCCGACAGAGCGGACCGGGTCGCTGTGCGACCCGGCCGACCCGTCCCGCGCGGTGACCGGGTCGACCGGGTCGGCCGGGTCGGCAAACCTTGATTTTACCCGCAGAAGCAGGGTTTGCAGATCCGGTGTGGGTCGCCCCGACCCGCACGATCTCACCTGATCCAGATCGTGGGCAGGACGCTCTGGTCGTGGGTCGTCACCGGGTCGCCCGATTAATTTAATATTATATTATATTATATTATATATATAGTGCCTTTTTCTATTTTTATTATATTATTATATATATATTATATATATATATAACATTTTTTATTTTAACATGGAACGAGATGGATCGAGACTGACCGAGTCGGGACTGACCCGACCCGTCCCAGCCCGTGACCAAGACGGGCGAGTCGCTCGAGACGGCAAACCCTGGCTAGAAGTATAGCAAAGTAACACTTAAAAGGAATCCCTACCAACTCTTTAGGGCATGTTTGGTTATGTCGTTTACGACGAAGTTATGTGAAAAATTCATATATCGTATAATCATTGAGTTATCAAAAATTGTTGAGAGAAAAAATCTCTCCTCTCTCTCTGCCGTCACATATAGAGAATGATAACTTATAATAAATATTAAGGTGATTACAAATATTGGTGAGATTAAAATGAACTAAAATAGTGGACGAGGACTTTAAATGGAATGGTTTAAATGGTTGATAAGTTTAATTAAATATTTAATTATTAAATATTCTCGAAATCTATCTCGAAACTCCTTTCAATGGGATTATTGAGATTTAAAGTTGTCGTCCCTCACGTTTCTATCCCTGTTTAGCTTCAAAATTTGTGGAGCACAGAAGTTGGAGCACTCTTTTTCTATTTAATTGTGACGATGGAGATGTCAGATATTCTAATGATTAGAATTCTAATATTCCTCCCCGCTATTCCAACCAAACACACCTTTAGTATGGTTTTCAGGCTTATTGTGCTACGTAAACTTGGGTGGCGATATCATATGAGTCTGCTCAAGTTAGGGCGATTTGATCTGAATAAATTTAAGTCTACTCAATCCGTATTATATCAAGATAGATTCGGATCGATCTATCTCATCTAGTTGGCGAACCTTGACCCCTACCTTTCACAAGGAGTGATGCCTTAACGTGTACCCACGATGACTATGTGGGATGAATCTCTTTGTGGTAATACCGTAAAAAAGAAGAAGATTAATTTGACCTAAAGACCTCTCCTTTATATGAGAGAGGTCTATCACTGAATCACAGGCTGGTTGAAATGTGGAGATGTGTCTTATCCCTCACATGTTGTTGGCCTTTAATCAAGCTGTTCTAGACGATTGGAAAAGGAACTCCTTTATCACTTTGTGATTGAAATGGCATCTTAATTACTTGGTTGAAAAGGGGAGCACATTTCAACATATATACGAGGCTTCCATTCCTATGTAACTATAGAAGGTTATCTAAATAAACATGCATCTCTCACGTTGGCCGTTGAAAGATTTTTCTTTTTTTAAAAAAAAATTGTTAACTTTGATTTGACCCTGTGGAAAAGAGGGTTAGAGTTGCCATAGCTTCTCACCTTTCAGGATAAGATGATGGTCATTTTGTCTGGTGCTTCTCCACTGTGAGTTTAGTGGGATGGGGAGAACTGTGTGGCCATGGGAAACAGTCTGGCCTTCACGCAATGTCCAAGATTCTCAAAAAGAGGAGGAAGTTAACATACAAAATGAGTGGGAATAACGAGGGCATGCAGATGCAACTGATGATCTATTATAAGACATTTGGTTCGGGTGCGAATTTTGATATTATATTTCAAATTAAAATTATGATTACTGTAAGGGCCAATACATATGATATTAGAATAGGGTAAGGTCGAATACGCCACCCCAGAACCGACCCAAGTGACATATTCTACGAAGGCCGCTCGAAACGGCCAATTCGCGCAAAATTAACAAGCTATCCGCCCCCGATTAACCCCAATTACAGGAAAGTCTATCAAAGTCGGTTTCGCCTATTCGTCCTCAACCAAATTGAGCACATACAGGCGAATATGTTGCGCCGGTTTCGCCTATTCGAATATCAAATGGGTCCTAAGAGAACCGTAAAAGACCACAGCATAATGGGAGAGAGGTGAATTTGAACCTATGATTTCTCTCATGAGGGGTCTTTACACTACTGAATTATAACTTTGTCCTCTCTCCCCTTTTTGATTGGACGATCGATCACCCATTTCTCGTTTAAATGCATGCTTCGAGAGTGGCAACCATCGGAGACATCATACGGATTTAGGGACCCTTTGCGTACAAGATTGTAGTTGCTATGTGGTTGTGATGCATGCAAGTCAATTTTTACCCAAATGCTTACCACCTTCCTTTTTAACTTTCACTTGACGCATCTGTTTGAACATTACACGATGAGATGTACCATTTGATCGTAGATGGAATTTTTTTCATTTTGTAGATGGTTTGGAGATTCTATCATCCACACATCATGAGTACAGTACTAAGATCAGTTGATCAGTACACAGTCAAATATATGACATGGTTTGTTGACTCGTATCATATCGGTGCGAGTATGTCGTGCCAGACTGTATCGGGAGAAACCCGATATGCTGGGGTCACCGATCCGATATGGTCGCTATCGTCCCCTGACCACACTGTCAGGATGTTCATCCCCGACGACATCTTCGACTTAATTTAGTACTTCTAGCGCCGCCGTGCTCGGCCCGCTCGAGCTGAACGACGCCACCACCGGTGACATTTGAACCCCTAGCACCATCCCCGTGGCCCTTCCCACTGCTACCAGCTCCTCCCCGTTGACGGGAAATAAACATGATGTTATGTGTGTTCGTTTTATACTCCACTACGCTGCATTTCTGCATGTATATATGTATAAATATTTTGTGCATCAAAATACAGTGTAAAGGATGGCAGTATAACATTTCTCAAATTTGAGTGAGATGATTATTTTTGTGCTTGTGTACTAGGTGGAGTTCTTATTTGCTGAAGGCATGTAACGTGACATTACACTCACTTGGGTACCTATTTTGGGTGCCATATTTCGTTTAGTATTACGATTTCATTTTTCACATGTTGGTAGCTTTCTTCTCTGTAACTGCTTTGATGGGATTCTGAGACGCTTCCTCTCTCTGTTTGTTTCTCCTCTTTAGTTTTTCCTCTCTTTTTTTTTTCCTTTTTCTGTTCGAACTTACCCCCTAAAACAGATGAACCCTTTAGAACCAAGATTCCTTACTACCAAGTTTTGATCACTTTCTATATATTTTCTTTTCTCGCATTTATGTATTGTTTTTGGGTTCTCATTTCAGGCAGGAATCTTTGTCCAGATCTCCAAGTTCTCAAACAATCCTGAACGTCCCACCTTCAACAGATGTTTGGCTTTCCTTGCCATCAGAAATACTCACCACCCTCATCACAATGAATACAAAGAGGGAAAGTTTAATTAGTACACTAAAAAGTTAAAGGTGCTTCGACTAAATTGATTTTGCAATTTGTTGTGTGTGGGAGAAGACATCACACTTCTAACAGGCACAATTCATTAACCATTTACCCAACTCAATTGATGCTCAACAAGTATAGAATCTATGCCTCTTTAAAGCTAAGAGAGAGAGAGAGAGAGAACAAAAGCAATTTATGAATGTTTTTGGTTGCCAAGAAACCAGTTTATCTTCTTCAAAAAGGGGTCACCTTCTGTTTCCTCTTCTGTTTCCTCTTCTTTCCTTCTCTTTCTTTTGGAACATGTGGACATGAACTTTTTGTCCATCTGTGCAGGAGTTCACAGAAGTGTGAACTAGTATTTGGATTTTCCTCTCACAACACCTTTGTGCATGGGATGCAACTGTGGGCACATTTGTAAAACCTTTTGATCTTTCCTCATCTTTCCCATGCCACCACCAACTGATGCTTTGGATGGGGTGGGGGGGGGGGCTTTGGGTCGACCCCTTTGTTGCTTGGGCAAGTGGCATTCACAGAGAGAGTGAGAGAGAGAGAGAGAGAGATACCCTTTTGCTTTTCAGGAGGAAGCCTCGGACACCCTGTTGCCCCCTCTGAGGTCCACAAGCCGTCGTCCTCCCCTTAAAAAAAAGGGGGGGGGGGGGGGGGGACAGAGCCGTGGTGCCCCAGCCCTACCACACCACCAGGAGATAGAGATAGAGATAGAGATAGAGTGAGGGGCAATGGAGGAGGGAGAGTGTCCTTTTTGACGAAAAGGGGTCTGTCAGTTCCTTCACAATCTGTGCATGTGGGAAAGGTATGGGAGACTCTTATTAATGATTTCTTTTCTACGGAGGCATTACAGTCAACTCCTTTAGTTTTCTAATGGAATGGTGACTAAGAATCGCAATAGCAATTCACACACACAAGAAAAAGAAAACTTGTTAAGCCCATTTTTCTTGTTTGTTAAGCCTTCCTTCATAGGAGCTGCTAGGGGGGGGGGGGGTTGCTGAATGACAGTGAAACCTTTGGATTCTGAAAAATGGCATGGTTTCGAAATTGACCGAAGTGTGTTGATCCTCCTAGTTTAAGTTCCATTTTGTTGCTTCAGTCCAACAAGAAAAGATCTAAAAAAAATTGGGTCTTTTTATTTACATCATTCTGAAGGCAAATGATTAGAGAGCTAGTTCAGTATTTTATATCAACCCAGACGTTGAATGTCTGGTTTGGGGGGGGGGGGGGGTAGTAAACAAATGAGGACGTGCAATGGGGCATTTTTCCGGGCAGAGTTTTTATAGGGTCCACTGTGAACAGACTGATGTCGTGACATGGGTTACGGATTGAGCATGAACCTTCCTTAAAGTTTCCCGTGACTCTTAGGAAGAGGTAGTCCGTACACTAGCTTTCTGGGTGGATGTGAGGAGCTAGAGATCAATGAGCACAGATTAGGTGGAGGTGGATAAACAATATGTTTACCGGCTGTAAGGAATGATCTTGGCAGGGTTAGTGAGATGCGCGATCGAATTCAGTACATAAATCATCGCATTTTAAATTGCGAATGTGTTTGATCGGTGGGAGTTAAAAAGTCTTGATGAGTTGGTGAGTTAAGTGAGATTTTATATTATGAAATCATTTCGTTCATGGGCTAATGAACATGAATTTGTTTTAAGAAAGATACCTAAACGAGGAGGAAATTGAATTCTCACCTCTCCGAGGTGTGAATTTAACATCACAAAACTCTTCTCTTATCTCGCTTCTAGTAAGAATTCTAATTCTCTATGAAATACGACTCCCAACTAAGCACACGCGGTTCACCGACAAAAAAAGATTTTAATTCCCTTGTCTTGGGAATCAAATTACACTTGCTCACTAACCCCACAAAGAATCATGGTCAGTATATATCTTTACCCACCGTTAGCATCATTAACGACGGAGTAACATATATGTGTAGCCGAGACTGGTTAGGAACAAGAAGCCAATTAACACACAGGGCAATTGGTTGCAAATGGGTGTTCGTATCCGAGGGAGCACACTGATTGGGAGTGTTTGATTACAAGTGGTCCTCGGAGGATTCTAACATGAGATCAGCTGAGGCACGGAGTCCAATATTATTTTTCGCAACGATGCAATCTTGATCAACTATGGCTTAGTTAATTGACACTCGCATTAATTTATAAGCAGTGATGGGATCTTCCCTCGTGAGGAAGATTTCGAATTCAAGTGACATGAAGGATTTGTCGTATGAATTCATGGGGATTTGCTCTCGGGTGCTCCCCGTATATAGATTACGAAGAGATCATTGTTCTTCATATATTGGATCTCCGGTCTTAGAATGATAATTATTACGTGATGCAGGTCACACCTGCACTTTACGATTGAAAAAAATACAAAAAAAACTAAAAATCTAATATTAAAAATGAATTTAATATTATTTATTTGATCTATTTTTTAAAAAAAAATAAATTGTCTAATAAAATTGTGACTTGCATCACAAATTAGAGTGGCTTAAAATTCATGTTATAAAAATTTACAAAAAATATGAATTTAACGTACACAATGATGGACATCCGGAGTACGTAATAACTTTGGATGTGCACTAGGTATTTTTTTCATTTTCAAGAAAGGGCCGAAGAGAAACTTAGCCGGACTTTTGAGATTTCATGCTCCTCACTTCGCGTGTTTATTTTCACAGTAGAATTTGTCTTGGTGTGCACGGAAGATGATTGCACACTTTAGGTGTGAACCAAAATTTTTTTAATTTTTTTTTTGAAAATAAGATGAGGTGAGGACTCATTTGACCTATCCATCCGATTGACTCGTCTCCCTCTCGGACGGCTTAAAAATAATAAAAAAATGATCCATGCAGATTTGATTTTTTTTGACTTTTTTGGACCATTCTACTTCTTTTGATTCTTTTTGAGTTGTCCAATTGGGCAGATGAAACGTACAGATGATGGGTGAGGTGGGCCCCCAACTCATCAAATTAAAAAAAAAAGAATCAGTGGACACACAAGATGTGTTTGGGTGTGTACCGAGACTAATTATTCCGAGTAATATTTGACGCACATATAAGCGCATACAATTAGCCAATGTCTTTTTCATCGTCTCTCTCTCTCTCTTCGTCTCATCGACCGATTTTAATTAGACTAATGAAGCGTTCATTTTTTTTAATTTTTTTTAACTCAAAGGTAATGGGATGCTTGGTTTTAGTTGCTCTTTTTAACCTCTTTTTTCTCTCAAATTTAAAAAAGAGAGTAAGAGGCATTCTAATCCCGTTTGATGTTCTTTTCCTAAATTTTAGAGAGAGGATCTCATACCGTGTAAATCTTTCTCAAAAAAAAAATAAAGCTAGACCAATTTTTTTAAAAAAAACATCCATGTCTCGGGACTTCCGCCTCCCTTCCACTCGCAACCCCCCTCCCCTCCCTTCCCTCTCCCTCCTGCCGGCTCCCCCCCTCCCCCCTGCGGCCCCTCCCCCCCTCTCCCCCGTGGCGTCCCCCCTCTCCCCTCCTCCCTGTGGCCCCCCTCCCCCGCCGCTGGCCTGCTCCCCCGCCCCCTGCGCAGCCCCCTCCCCCCCTCTCCCCCGTGGCGTCCCCCCTCTCCCCTCCTCCCTGTGGCCCCCCTCCCCCGCCGCTGGCCTGCTCCCCCGCCCCCTGCGCAGCCCCCTCCCCCCCTCCGGTCCCCCCCTCCGCCCCCCTGCGCAGCCCTACGGCTCCCCCCCCCTCTGGTTCCCCCCCCCCTCCGGTTCCCCCCTCCGCCCCCTGCGCAGCCCCCTCCCCCCCTCCGGTTCCCCCCTCCGCCCCCTTGCGCAGCGCTGGGGCTCCCCCCCTCCGGTTCCCCCCTCCGCCCCCTTGCGCAGCCCTGGGGCTCCCCCCCTCCGGTTCCCCCCTCCGCCCCCTGCGGCTCCCCCCTCCCCCTGCAGCTCCCCCCTCCCCCTGCGGCCCCCTCCCTCAGGTTACCCCCCTCCAGTCCGGTTCCCCCCTCCGCCCCCTCCCCTCCCCCCCCTCCGGTTCCCCCCTCCGCCCGCTGCGGCCCCCTCCCTCGCAGCCATCTCCGGCGGCTCCCCCCTCCCCTCCCCCTCTGGCGGCTCCCCCTGCAACCCCCTCCGGCGGCTCCCCCTGCAGCCCCCTGCCAAACAGGTATATATAATTTTTACCAAACGAGTGTGAACCGTTTACGTCACTTTCAAAAATTAAGTAAAAAATTGACATGGTATAAATTTTAAGAGAGAAATAGTTTTAAAGAAAAAATTACTTCCAAACACCCTATAATACTTGTAAGGTGAGGCGAGAATTCCTGTGCATCCTTTCATTGCGGAAGGGAATGGACGTTCCACCCCGATCACCAGACAAACGTTTTCATTAAGGAGTGCAGAAAGTAAAAGAATAGTACAGAGGTAAACGAGGAAGGGGGCACCCAAATAGATAGGGGTGAAAGAGGGTACAAACGAGAGAAACAAAGCCCAAACAGCAAAGGCCATGAAACCAATACAAAGACCCCACCAGTTAAACCCTGACATCGTAGAGCTCAAGAGGTTTTGACCTACGATGATTCTTTCTTTTGTTCCTGCGGGCGGGTTGGAAGGAAGTATCAAACTCCGAGCCATGTTCATCCACCGAACCATCAAACTCGCCGGGAGCACAATCTGAAGGAAGGGTCGCTTGTGCGGGGGAGCTTTGGGAAACATCAAGCGAGGTAACCAGGGGATTCGGCTGGCTGGAGACGCCACAGGTGGAGCCACCAACAGTCAGAGAGGAAGCAGCAGGGGTTGGAGGAACCTGTCATAGGGATCATCGCGTAAAGTCAGGATAACATCGTGGGGCTTCAAAACCGATAAGGGGGGCAGCAGGGGGGTAGCAGCATCGCCTGACCGGCATAGGCCAGGAGATTTGGCCCCAGAGAAAAATGGGAGGGCGTTGACATCATCCCTCAAAGCGCGCAAAGCGGCCAATCTGGTCACACGCGTCTCATCCTTCTGGAGGACGACGGCGACAGGGGTCGCCTGAGTAGCCGTTAGGGCTGGGCAGCCAGGATCGGCATAAGGTGAAACAACGATGTCGACAATAGGCTAGGGGTGAGCGTTGACGCAGCCAGCTGCGGAAGGGAGCCCAGCGTCGACGCATCCAGTAGCAGCGGCCTGGAGAGCAAGAGCAGGGGCAGGGGCAGAGGCGCTGCCGAGCACCGGGGGGGCTAACAAGGCGGGGTCCACCTGACCCACAGAAGCACAGGGGCGAGGGGATGGTGGGAGCAAACCGGCAAGAGGGTCGAAGGCAATTCCACCGGTTGCGAGCACTGCACCAGCAGGCACACAAAGAGGCAGGGCACCTGAACAAACCCCTGAAGTTGGGGTAAGGGACCTCGGCGATGGCAGAGGGGCCTTGGCGCTGGAGCCTGCTGCGATGGTAACGAAGCGTACATATTAACAGAGTTACATGTGTTGAGTGTGTAGAAATTATTTATTTTTCTTTTCGGGTCAATTAATAAAGAGTAATTAATACTTATTATAAATTAAGCTTGAATCAAGTGTTGTGAATTCTCAGGTCATTCGTTCACACGAAATCGATGCATCCTTGTTACAAAATCCAGGTTTGCAGCTAGTTAGTGTTACTCATTAATGAGAAGGCCATTAATCTCGTCCAATACAATATTAAGTAGATCATCTACGTATCTATGTATACACCAACTTGCGTCAATTAAAAGTACTATTATAAAATAATTTAATTAAATTTTAAAAAATATATTTATACAATTAATTAACGTGAATTGAAATATACACAGGAGGGCACAAGTGATTCACTGCCATCAAATGCCCACGTACAAACAAATGGTCAGACCGGCTTGGGGGGTGGTCTATTATATATTCACGACAGATCATGTGTTGGGGTGTCGTAGAATTACGAAGATGAGTAACGCTTAGTGTATATTCGGGTTATTTTTTGTCCAGAGTGTGTATTAAATAAATTTATTTTTTAAAATTTTTTTATGTTGTGAGATCTAAGCCACTCCAATTTATGGTGTAAGACACATCTTCATTTGATGACTTAATTTTTTTAAAAAATAATATTTAATAAATAGTGTTGGGTCTAATTTTTCTTGACTCGGCCCTTTTATTTTAGATTTTTTAGACCGTCGGATGAAAATATATTTTACATTATAAATTAAGATGACTTAAATTTTACGTCCCAAAAAAATTAAAAAAATAAATTTACTTGATACGCATCCGAAATATGTAATTAAATCTAAATGTGCGCTAATTATTACTCAATATGTATAGCCCATGTTTTGGGCATTATGGTTTGGGGGCCCAACCTCAGCCCAGAGCCAAGGTGGAATGAGTCAGTTGGCCTGGGGGATGCTAAGCTCGATATGAGCCAAGGTCCAGTGGGATGGCAATGTGTGCCCCCTCTGTGTACCGAGGCGTGCATGCAATAAAATGACGTGGGATTAGGGCTATCAATGGGTCGGGTTCAGGTCGAGTTTAGGTAGGTCCGACTCGGGCCCGACTTATCTATATTAAAGTTCAAGTTTGGCCCGGGCCCGTTCTACATCGGGTCGGGTCCGATATTATTTAAAAATTTCAAAGCCCGACTAAAGTCCGATCCGACCCGATATTTTAAATAAAAAAATAAAAAATAATATATTTAATAATATAAAATTTATAACCTCACTAAAATAATTAAAATTTTGATATTAATTATATAATTTATGTGAAAAGAGAGTTTAAACTTTTCTAATTAAATAAATTAACATAATTTTAACTAAATAGTTTTTAAAATTTAAAGTGAGAATAAAAAAAAGAGAACGGGTCGGGTCGGCCCGCGAGTCGAACTTAAAGCCCGAGCCCGACCCGCGGGCTAAGTCGGGCCGGACTTTTAGGACCAACTAAAAATCCACGGACCGAAAAAGAGCCTGCGACTCCGCCTGAAATCGGGCCAAGTCCGCGAACCTATCAGGTCGACCAGACCCATTGACAGCCCTACGTGGGATCCATATCTTTTTAATTTTGATCTTTTTGTTTTACACCTTCAATTATCTCATAGGTCTCACATGTGCACCAGTGTGAGAGGAGGTGTGGCCTTGCTGTACGTTAGGGGTGTACGTGTAGAAATATTATATCTCAAAAATGTTTTTGGGAAGCCACTGTTCCGCTAAAGATTTTTACTGGAATTCTGATTCCTTGATAGCAAGAACTAATTATACTATAAAATTTGACATGCACGAGGAAAAAAATACCAATATTTAATAATTAGGCGTCTGACCCTAGCTAGTACATAATTAATGGGGAAACATCTTGACATTTTCAAGAATGTGTCAAGAAGTTATGTTGTGCTTATACCATTTTCCTTTTCCTTTCCGTTGTTTACCATTCCTATCAATGAACTATTGATCATTGAAGAGGATTGCGTGTTATATATAATTCGGGAGAATGTAAAATGTTCATTACCTAATCACTTACATCTACATATGTATGTATTCGAGTATGTCTCACACACAGGAACCCCGAGAGAGAGAGAGAGAGAGAGAGAGAGAGATGGATGCTCCATGAGGATCCCTTTGATGTGAAAGATAGACTCTAACGGAGATTCTTTGATCCCATTAATTAAGATGTGACAATGATTTTCCCCTCCCTTTGTTCACACACCATGGAGATTCACTTTTGGATGTGGGCGGAAAACTTGATGAGTTTTCACAATGTGAGAGTAGAGATGGACAACCAATATGGGATCCCAACATTTCCCAACCCTTTTGTCTCGTGTCTATCTATGTGTGCCGTGCGACGAGTCAAGGGAGGGGCTCGCTGCGCGTCGAGTCTCTCTTCCCCCTCCGAGGTCGCGGGGTTTTCTTCCCCGGCGGAACTCCGGTGGGGGGAGCCCCCGTCGGGGACTCCCCCCCACCCCTCCTCTCCCTCACGGGAGGCCTTGGCCAGGTGAGTCCTCCGTGACCTATCCTGGGTTTTTGTCAGGAAGGTATCCCTCCCTCCTGGAACGGTCAGGGGAATCGGGGTCTCCTCCGATCCTCCCCTGGATCTTGCCCCTCTCCTCCTCCGGTACCATCTCAATTCCGCCCCCCCTCTCGGTTCCCCCCGATCCCTCCTTCCCCCGGCGACCATCCCCTTCCCCTTCCCTGCTTCCCCCGCCTTAACCACCAGCCTTCCCCCCTCTCCTCCATTTCATCCACCCGCCCCCCCTCCTCTCGTTCCCCGACTCCCCCCCCCATCGGAGCCGCCTCCATCCCCCTTTCCCTTCTCGCTGCGGATCCTCCCCTCCGACTTCGCCCCCCCCCCCTTCTCTCCCCCCCCCCTTTTTTCTCCTCTCCCCTCACCTTCACCTCCCCGCCTCTGGCCGACCCTCCGCCCCCCACCCCTCGCCGTTTTTGGCACCGTGCATTATCTCCCTCTGCCCTCGGTCCCCCTGACTTCCTTTCCTCCTCCCCGTCCGGCCCGCTCCCCCATCATCGTCCATGCCTCCCCTCCCGCCAGCCCCTCTCCGTTCTTCCGTTCTCCCTAGTTTTCGTTCCTCCCAGTCCCTCCCCCTCCATCCTCTCCCCCCCCCATTCCGGTCTCCTCCTCACAGATGGGCGTCCCCTCGAGTTCCCGGAAAAGGTTGGTTCTATTCCGCGTTGCAGGTTTCGGGGTTCCAATTTTGACTTTGAAAGGTCTCGGAGATATTGAGCTCATCCCCCATGCATCCTTCGTGGTGCTGGCCACCCGAGATTCTTTTCGTCACCGCCAGCAGATAGCGCGGTCCGGTAGTCCAGTGCTCCTCGAAGAAGGTTCCCGTCTCCTTCAGAAGCGGCAGTCCCTTTTCCGGCGTCTCCAGGCCTCCCCACCCTCGGCGGACGACTACTCCTCTTCTGTTCCCCTCTATGTACTCGTGCCTTCTACTTGGAAGTCTTTGGGTCGAGCAACTTGTGGATGTTCTTGCTCGGGTGCTGTAAGTCACTTTGTATGCTTAACTTGTTATGAATGAATAGAATTACCGTTTGCTTCCAAAAAAAAAAAAAATCTATGTGTGCCGTGGATATCAACTTCAGCTTTTTTTCATGGTTCCGATGGTTAAACAAGCACCAAATATCGTGGTGTGCATTGGGCCGTAGATTTATTAAAGACTCACTTTGATAACAGAATAATGCCGGTTAGGATGATTTTATTATAGTTTGATTCATTTAGATTGGGCCGTAGATTTTTAAGAATGTGTCAAGAAATTATCAGGTTAGACCGATCCGTGGGTCAATTCAAAGTCCGAATCTGACGTGTGAGATATCAAAAAAGATCTTACGATCTGACCTGAAATCGGATCATACTGTCGGCTGATCTTGCTCGTACACACCTCTATCTACAACGAGGAGATCACACTAGACTTCCTCCTTCAACGATTCTACGTACGTACATTCGGATTTAGATTGTGTATATCTTCTGATTTACATGTTGAGATGAGTCATAACGGAGTTAGACCAAAATTTCATCCCTTCTTATAAGGTTGAGTTGGGATGTCATACATTCCCGCCGGTTAGGATACATCCTTTGACACAAATCTTATCCTTAAATTAGATATTGCCTTTGTTAATTATGTAACCCCTCTAACTTGTTCATGTATCTGCCCCCATCTAGTCTAGCTCTACCTGATCAGGAGACTACGAGGAAAAATAGAGATCAGTGATCGACGAGTTTCGTCATTAATCTGTTTTAAATTTGTGGCTAAAAATATCAGTGACAAATTAGATACGGATTAATGATAAAAAAAATCTCCCCGTTTGTCAACCAAACATCATAACTTTGGCTTGGTAAAATTATCATAATTAGAAAAACCAAGGACGTTTCACCTGTTCTATTGTTCTAGCTTCGCACCTCACATGAAACATCTTGGGAGACTATGTCCAAATATTTTAACATTCTCTCTCACAGTTAAGATGGGCCGTGGAGATTAATTGGATGGAGATTGTGAGATAAGAAATATATAGAGTTGGGTTAAGATCATATTCTGATACCATGTTGAATCCATAAAATCACAGTGTTGAGATATACAGACCCGGAGTCATAAACACATGAACCACAATTTATTTAACTAATACGGAACTATTATCCGGAAGACTATGCCCAAATATTCTAACAAAGTCTCTCCTCCTCTATCTTCCGCAACTGTCCATGGAGAGAGAGAGAGAGAGCAATCCAATTGCAAGAGGAGGGGCCACGAGACGTGAGTAAAATGTCACCGGCCCGTGTCCGGAGGGAGACCCGTGGGGAAGCTGATCAACCAGATACTGAGGACTGGCTTGTTGTGCTTCAATGTTTGCCGTGCCACTTACACAGAATGCATGCTGTTAATTGTTAACTTCAAAGCTGGGGGAAATGAAATTAACTGGACTGTTATAATTTGTTTGGTAGGTTTTGAAAGTTTGGGGGAAACAAATCACAAACAAACTTAGATTATCAATGTTTGAATTTGGAAATCTTAATTGACATAAATTTTAGAGAGGCACTATTTTTATATCTTGGTGGACGTTAGTTATTGTCCAGATTTTGTTGGGATATGGCCGAACAAGCCCAAATATCCCGGAGGGAAAGGAGTTCAAATGGTTTTGAACTGGTCAAAGCCTATCTCTAACTAACGGAGAGAATATCTCCATAGGAGGCGGTTCCCAGGGGCCTTGCATATCTACACCTTCGTCCCAAGATGCATGGGGAATCGAACACCAGTGCTAAGTCCATGCCACGTGGCCAATGCCCCACTAAACCTGCCTCAAACACGTGGTTTCAAGAAGCCCAAGCGTTATTAAAGCACTAATAGATCCGCACCCCCTCCCAAAGATCGTGATATGTTACGTATCTTGTAGACCACATCATCCAGACATGCCGCCTTGAACCGTCTCTTTGGCCTCGACAACAGAGAAGCTTCATCACCTTCAGAGCACTCCAATGTCTATAAAAGGACGTCTCTACAACCTCTTCAAGGTGAAGTAGGGTTTACCGACCCGGTGCGTCTCGCACCGACTCGCACGACCCGACCCGACCCAGGTTGGGACCGGGTCGGCCGGGCTGTGGGTCGCCACCGGGTCGGCCATTATTTTAATATTATATTATATTATATTTTATATATAATGTGTGTTTTTTTATTTTATTATATTATTTTATATTATATATAAATATATAAAGTGGTATTTTAGAACGGGACGGACCGAGTCGGATCGAGACGGGAGCGACCCGACCCGACCCAAGCCGAGACCGGGTCGGCCGGGTCGACCGGGCCGACAAACCCTGAGGTGAAGGCCCAAGGGACATGTAAAATCCACATAGCAATTCTCCCTTAAGTAGAAAATAGAAACCTAGAGGGGTCCGCAAGCCTGATGCCTTCCTCCAATGAACCAACTCCAGAGTCTTGTTGTCTTGGCCAAATGTGGACGTATAAAATTGTACGTCCATGTGTCTCACCGGGCCCCGCATTAATGTCAAAGTCAAATGAAGAAAACCCGGGGAGATTAGTCATCCAAGGCCCCGGGGGAACACTACCGTCTGACAAATTCCCGCATTTGCACGGGCGCATTAAATGACAGAGAAAGCGCAGGATATCCTCCTGAATTTATACACTGCTACGGACCCACCCTCGGATCCCTAACGGTGAAGAAATATCCCAAAGAATGTGCGACTTCAAGTTCCTGAAGCAAAAGCAAAGGCCTCTTTCAAAATGACACCTTTGGTGCCTCCAGCGGCACGCCCCCGTTGCGTCCTTCAACGGCACAGCCTCATGTGCCTCCAGCGGCACACCCCCATGCCATGCCCTTCAGCGGCACGGGCCTGAGACCCTTCAGCGGTACAGGCCCTTTGGCCCCTTCAGCGGCACGGGCCCGAGGCCCTCCAACAGCACAAGACCCTTCGCCCCCTTCAGCGGCACGGGTCATCGGCCCCTTTCAGCGGCGCAAGGCCCCCTGGCCCCTTTAGCGGTACAGGCCCTTTGGCCCCTTCAGCGGCACGGGCTTGAGGCCTTCCAGCGGCACGCCTGAGTGGCCGTTCAGCGGCACGCTCCTCCAGCATGTTCCAGCGGCACGATGCCCTGAACAGCCCAGCGGCACAGCGCTGAACCTCCTGAACGGCACGAACCGGCAGAAAACGTAACGGTCAATAGGTAGATCTATTGGCGCGCAGGGTGGTCATTTCAACGCCAGCTACCGACCTGCCTGGGTGTCGCCCTCTGGTTGGAGGAGGGAGATCTTCACCTGACGAGGAAGATACCGAAGTCAACCTCGGATGGCAGTGCCATCATGAGGTCGGCCTCGTCAACAGCCCACGTATAAAAAGGGCTTCCACGCAAAGAAAAGAGGCGGCATGCGAAGACACCCGTTCGAAGAGAGCACCAGAGAAGAAGAAGAAGAGAAGAAGAAGAGAAGGAGAAGAAGGTAGAGAAGTGTGGAGAGATTGAGAGGGAGTGAGCCACCTGTATGGGGGGAGAGAAGGAATGGGGTGAAGGGAGGCACCCTCCCTCGTTCCAACTCTCCCCCGGCACTGTTTTCTCTCGCTCCTCTTTTTTCTTTTCTTTATTTCTTAGTTTTCCTCTTCCCCTATCACAGTTTTTTTTGTTCTACAGTATATTGTAGTTGGCCTTCAGGCCATGCTCTTTGTCATCTTAAGTCTGTCATGAATGAAATATCCTTTGACTTTTGCCTTCGTTTGTTGCACTTGTTGATTTCTTCTTACTGTTGGTCTGTAAGTTTGGCGTCTGCCTCCAGCCCTCCAACTTCTTGCTTGATTTCACCTCCCGTGGCATGGGTCTACTTGATTGAAAGGTTCAGCTCTTGACTTGGTGGGGTAGGGCTGGCCTCTTTCCCCCCTCTAGTAGCTTTCCTTAGTGTGACGACCCCTGATTTTCACCATGCACGTCTGTGGGATTCTTCTCTCCTCTTGACACTTTGGATCCCCTCAATGCCTGGAGCATCCCTTTTGCCCTTCAGCGGCACACCTTCATGGGTCTGCTCAGCGACACGGTCCTCCCTGGGTCCGCTCAGCGGCACGGCCCTCCTCAAGTTTGCCCAGCGGCACACTCTCCCTAGGTTTGCTCAGCGGTGCACCCTTCCCATTCTCTTGCTTAGCGGTACACCTCCTCCGGCTGCCTCAGCGGCACACCTCCTCTACTGGCCTGCCCAGCGGCACACCCTCGAACTGTCAGCCCAACACCCCTTGGCCCTCTTTTCTCCGGTGTACTCGTAGCTTGCCCCAGTCTACTGGTTCCTTGTTCGGTGTTTTCCTCGAGTTTTCCGAAGTTTCCCCAAAGGTGACTGCTTAGGCACACACCTCAGTTGTCGGTTCATGTCACTCCCTGTGGACATGTCTCTTGTATTCCCTTACCATCCGGGTTAAGGGGAGATGCTGCCGAATTTTTGTCAGAAATAATGATAAGCTAAAAGATAAAAGTAAGCAACAAACAAATGGAACCAACAACAATAAAACGTTCTAATCAATTAAAGGAACTATTCAAGGCTCCAGAAATCGGTTGAATAAGACCCCAAGAACTGCACTGCCAAACATGACTTGGGACTCAACCACCTGATAAAAGATTGACAGTCGGATCCCCTGAGACTCTCCATCAGAATTGCATAAACAAGGGACTCTCTCCCTCTTAAATTCTATGCCACCCCGTTAAGCCACAGCCTGACTACTTTGATTCTTCACACCCTAGCCCACTCCTTAGCGGTACACCCTAGCCTCCAGCCTCCCCCCCCTTTGCCCTCAGCGGCACACTTCTAGATCCCCCAGCGGTACGCTCTCCTTTGCTTCCTGAGCAGTACACCTCCTTCACCCTTCAGCGGTACGCTCCACTCTTCCCAGCGATACGCTCCCACCTGCCTCCAGCGGCACGCCTCAGTTCTCCCCTTTGCCTTCAGCGGTACGCCCCCAGATCCTTCAGCGGTGCGCTCTCAGCTCTCTAGCGGCACGCTTCTAATCCTTCAGCGGCACACTCCTAATTCAGCCTTCAGCGGTACACTCCATCATTTCTCCAATGAATATGTATATATGTACAAAAAAAGTATAATAAAAGGAACAATAAACAATAATAATAGTGATAATACAAAAAAGGGGGGGATTCCAACCAAATAATAAGCAAAGAGAAGCTAACAAAAGGAAGTGATGCTAATAAATGAGCGGTAATGATACATGTCACTCAAGGTAACTCATGAACATAACGACATGGTCTTCGTCTCCCCTTTTTGGATTCCGAATTCGGGAATATTGATGATGCTCTCGTAAGTCGACCTTCACCCTCGGGAGTCCTCTCTCTCGTCATGGTGATCGCTCGGCCTTATCTCGGGCCAATATCTCACCAGGGTCCCCTCTCTCACCGGGATCTGACTTTCCTCCCTGTATTAAAATTACCGTCCCTCGGCAGACATTCGCACGGATTCGTCCCCCGTTATCGTCTTGTTTTCCGTATGAACTTTTGTCCAAACATGGAATGGTCTATCGGTGACCGACATAATTCGAGTATTTATGCCCTCACCTCGGGCTCACCGCGTAGCCCGACTACATTTTCCTTCCTACTTTGATTAGTATTTCTTTCGGTCGTGGAGCCCTTATTTCCGGTAATTAATCAAGGGTATTCCCCTCTCCGAGGGGATGTAAATGACGTTGTGACCTTTATGGCACAACGGGTCTCAGTCCCGACCCGAATCACACAACCGTCTGATTAATCAGATCGAGCGTACAATAAATCGTCACTTTGTGACTGGCACGCCCACGCACCTAAATAAACGAACAACATAATCAGTGAAAATAAGTGCGTCCACACCAAGGCTTTCCCCATTTCTCCCTACTATTCCCGGACTACTTTGGCAGTGTTTGGGAATCCAGAACCAGAGAGAACTCCCCCTATTCTTTCCACAGGGCACTTGCTGACTTAAGTGTCGAAAGGTTCTCCTTGGGAACACCCACCCTGATGAGAACTTCTCTTGCAGGAAAGAGCTCGACAAGATCCTCTTAAGGTGGTGGATGCTTGGACTACCCCAGCTGTGAGCCCAATAAGGTCCTCTTAAGACCCTAGTCGGCTGATCTTAGACAGGTAAGCCCTGACGCCACCACCAGCAAAGTAGCACCACCACCAATAATCAAAAGTCCTTGGACCCAAGTGCGCCTCTGGGATAGGTTCTCGGCTCATGCCTACCGCAGTCGCCGCCCACTGATTGTATCGCACCGCCATCAGCCGAAAAACCTGGAAGACAAGGATGGGAGCATCAACTGCCACGTCGCCATCCATGCCCTTATTGATGCATGGTGCCCTCATCTTCGCTTCCCCTCCCACAGGTAGATCTGTGCGGTGGCCACTCAAGCTTCTATGCTACGTAGTTCTAGCCGTCTCCTCTACGCCGTCGCCATCAAGGGCATAGCTTCTGTCAACCCCGCTCCTCAAAGTCTCAACAGTTGATGTGGGACATGAGGTGCACACACCGAGGATATCCTTCCACAAATCCTTACTCTGGTACGACTGTCCCCGGCTTGCCACCACCTCTTTGTACCCGCTTGCCTCTGCTGTCTGCCAGTTTGGGCTGTCTTGAGCTTGGACTCCATCACCTAACAACCCTGGCTGATGAGAATGCGCCTCTGACCCACCTCCTCATGCCCTAGCAACAGATCTGATGCTCTTGTGGCCTTCCTCCTTCCCTTTCTTTGGCTCTATACATAGCCTCCTCCTCCCTTTTTTAGACTCTCTAACCCCGGTCCGCCCAGGTCATGTAAGGCTCGATCCAATGGAAGAAAGAAAAAAAGCTAATAGAACAGACAAGGTTCTTGCATCTGCAATCCACCTCTTCCTCTTATGGTTGACCCACCGATTAAGACGTGATCCGTTCTCTCCAACAAATCTCTAGACCATCTGGCGATTCGGAGAAGCTGCGAGTTTTCAACCACTACAACACCAAAACTCTATTGTCTCGTGACGAGATAAGAAAATAAAACTGTTTTATCCATTTAATTAAAAACTTATAAGAAAGTTTAAACTTTTTGGAGCGTAAAATGATCACACTCGGTGCCGTCGTCTCCTCCTCCCTTCCGCACAAGGCCATCTTTGTCACTATCAGTTCATCTCAGATCAAGCGACAATAAGTTTCTTTCTCAGGAAGCAAAGAATAATGAGACCAATACTTGAGTTTGCAAAGCTGGTGACATTGCCTTCTCCAGTTGTTGATTTTGATTTAGACGGTGTTGAAGAATGCATGCACCACCCCAGGTTCTCTGAATCTGCAGGTAGATCTGGGCAATGGGAAATTTATCTTCATATACATTAATGAAGTGGGGAATCTCGGGGGGGGGGGGAGAAGAAGAATTAAAGAAAGAAAAGAAAAGATCATCGGCCCCTTTAAAATATCAACAAAGATCCCTATCCACAGTCCTACGTGCCCTAACTCCATCCAGAACCTTGGTCGTATAGAGTGTTGAAAAAGAGGCTTGTAATGGTTTAAGAGCCAAGACCTTGCAGAGGAATATCCAGGATTTAGAACCAAGTTAAGTCCTCAGAAGAGGGCTTGCTTCACAGTTTTCATGAACTATGGCAAGGGCAGGCTTCCTCTTGAGAGTACTCTGAACTCTGAAGGACTCCACTTACGGCGCATTTGGTACAACATGAAATTTTGATACATGAGAAGATCTCTTAGAAAATTAGATGTATGTACACCATTAAATCTGTTGCTTGCAAAGATTAGAAAAGTAAGGTTGTTAAGATCCAGATATGATTGTCGGAAGTTTTTGAATTACTAAACAATTCTATGATCTTGTTTTTTCTTCTGAAAACCGTGCATATGAGAGGTTTTATATATGTTGCATCAACCGGGCCCTTATTTTCAATTCCTTCTCATTCTCCATTCTAAGTGAGAAGGCATTCTTCATTCTCCACTTTTAGAATGAGAACACCAATTGACAATCATCCTTGGAAGGCCTTTTGAAAACAATGCCTTCCAAAATATGAGAAACAATTCACATGCCAAGCCCAGCCCATTTAGACTAAGTTGGCCAAGCCCGAGCCCAACGAGAGTTTGCAAAGCCCACATTCATTCTCCTCGCACCACCCTCCTCGCCTGCTTCGCCGCCATGCTCATCCCATCACATGTTACAGTCTGTGTGAGAGAGCAAGCAGCCAAGCACTAGTTAACTTTTTGTATTGAAAATTAAGTTGAAGGTGAGGACTAGTTAATTCTATGTATTATTGAAAATTAAGTGGAAGATGAGGACCTAATAACGAGTAATGCTTTGTGCACCAAGTCCGGTGCACAAAGTCATGTCAACTTGTAGCATTTGTTCTCGTTGGTTCAAAAAAAGGTGAAAAGATCATTTCTGTGCAGATAAAGACGTCCCGCGTCAGAGCCGTACGGTGTGCATTTTCACGTATTAAACATGCAATATACTCGGTAGAAAAATATATGAATGAAATATTTTGTAGAATAATAAAATAATTTGTTACAAAAATGAAACATTTGATATAGGATTGAAACATTTTGTTAAGTTTAGTTCTTACAAAATGTTTCATTTCTGTAGTATTTTATCTTTATAACAAATATTTTATTCATATAACAAAATATTTCATTGATTTATTTCTGAAGCCAAATAGAATATTCTATTCCTGTAACAAAATTTTCACTCATATGTAAAATATTTCAGTACTACAAAATGATTCAGTCATGCGTTCGTCTTTAATGCACGAAAAAAATGAGCCGTACCATTTTGACGCGAGATGTACTTTTTATACAGAAATTATCTTTTCACCTTTTTTTTAGGTCAACAAGAACAAATGTTACATTTTGACATGACAAAACATTACTCCCTAATAATAGGGAGTGTTGATCTCCTAAGTGACTAATCATTTTGGGGACCATAACACTGCGACACCATGAGCCATGGGACTGACGAGAGAAGGAGAGGGGAGAACCCTAATTAAACCGATGGGCCAAGCCCAGTGACAGGCCAGCTAGAAGACAGGCTTGGCTACATGGGCCCGGTGACGGTCGTTGCTGGCCTGGCCTGCGAGGCTGCGCCTGACCAGCCCCGCGGATTGGCACATCGTGTGGACGTGCCACGTGGCTCCGCAGTGACGACGGTCCGATCCTTGCTGCGCCCTGTCCCCTTCGGGCTTGCTTCTTTCTTCTCTGCGTTAGGGTTTTTGGTTGGTTGGTTGGTTGCTCTAGGGTTTGCCCCGTTTCCTCCCCGTGTTTTTAGGGTTTTGATTGCTCTACGGTTTGCAATCTTCTGTTTACGCTTCAGTCTCTTTCTCTCTGTCTCTCGTCGCTCATCTCGCGGGAAGGATGAGGGAGATCGTGACCGTCCAAGTGGGCACCTTTGCGAACTACATAGGCTCTCACTTCTGGAATTTCCAGGTAAGGAAAGGAAACAAAAGGGGTTGTTAATTTTTGAACTATTGTTTGGAATTTATCAGAGCACGCCGGTCGGTCTGAATGCGCGCAATTTCTATGCGTGAAGCTTCTTGGTGTTGTTGGGCTTCAATTTGTCGCTCATTTGTTGGATGAACTCCTCCGTCTGTTCTCTGTTGTTTAATCGTGGATCGTGATTTGCTGAGCGCCGTATGAGAGTTTTGCTTGGTGCTAGGTGGGGACTAAAGGCTGATGCGTTAAACATTGTATATGATCTGCTCTTTTTTTTTGTTGTTGTTGTCAAAGGATGAGCTGCTTGGATTAGCTGAGGAAGCCAATGGAGATCCCGTTTATAAGAGTCCATATCTAAACATGGATGTCCTCTACCGTGCTGGTGAGACACACCAGGTACTTTTTGTCGATACCAAAATTTTTGTGCAAGATGTATTCAGTGTAATTTACGTACAAGTCACTTGTTGTTCCATAGTTATATTCATTTGAAATCACCTGCTTTTACTGTTTCGCCCTTTATTTCTTAAAAAAACATGCACATCTGTTGTTAGATCCAATATCTAGGAGCCCAGACTCGAGATTGACTTTGGAGAGTTTTCCAGGTGACCCGTTACTGGTTCAATTGTAAGGTTAACCGTGTGAATGATTGTATGATACTTACAAGTTACAAGTTACAAAAGTTTATCATTGTGAAATAGAATATGGTAGAGTCGTTTTGCCATTGCCTAATGGATGAAGGCTTTAGTGTGGAACCTTAGTGTTATATTTTTCAAAAGCTGCAGGATTGATGAGTTCTTGGGAAAAGGATAGGCAGGTTGGTATGGTCATAATGAATTTTCAAGTACAGTCCTTTACATTTGTGTCAAATGCAGGCGAAGGACCATTATTAAATTTGCCTAGTCCGGTCTTGGTTCTAAGGTCAGCTATGATTTGTGGGATATAAAGGCAGGTGCTAGGTGTACTAGGTGTCAACATGGGCAAATATGTCTAAACAGGACATGAGGAATGTGGGAATTACATGGTCATGTGGGTGTTGAAATGTTCATATGTGAATCTATGTATGCATTATTAAACTATGAGCAATTGATATTTGTCTAAAATATAAAAAGAACAAATGAAATATTATTGACATTATTGAACCATACCATTCAAACAAGTAATTTGAAGCATTGTTGAAGCGCTTATTATTAAAATGGAATTTCAGCACATGTGTTCGAGTGTCATGTCATTTCTTTGTGAATTGTGATTTATGGCTCTTATGCAAACAGAAGTGTCCACCAAATCTCAGCCATGTTGAGCACTGTTTGGGGGGGAATTTTCCCAAACTGAACAGAACTGAAATGACTCCACGAATTGAACAAATTCAGTTCAATTCAGTTGAAACTGAAATTTCACATTTAACTATAACATACATGAATTTATTGATGTATATAGATTTAAAATTAATTTTAAAAGTACAAATACTTATATTTGTTTCTATAAATTTTTAAATGTTTATAATATATGTTGTATATAATATTAATAAATAGATATTTTTAATAAGTTTGTGAAGGTTCAGCTTCGCAAGTTTGTGAAACCAAATCTACTTCCAAACCAAACTGACCTGAATTACCCAACTCATTTTGGTTTTTCTATTTGAACTGAATTATGAACACCCCTAATCACAGCTCTTTATGTGCATGAGATTATTGAATTATATTTGTGAAAAATTGGGCATGCAACGTCCGCAGTCTCATGACTCTGCAAGGTTTAATATGTAAATTTTATTCAAATGTATGTCTAGTTGCTTATTATCGAGTGCAGAAAGGATGTGCTTATGTCTAAGTTTCTCTAATAAAGCGTGGCAGTGGTTGCATTTACTGAAATTGGGAGCAAACTTTCTCCACTTTCTGCTTATCTTGTTTGTATTTCCCCTCCTATGGTCCTCCCCCTCAGTATGGTATTGCCATAGCCTGTTTGAATTTGTAGGTTGCTTTCTTTCCTTAGGTACCTTCTAGATTATCAGGGCACGTCCTAGCTAATGTTTTAACGAGACGAGGTTGACGTCCCCATTTTGCCCTGGGGTGACTTTTTGAGAAGTCTTTTATTTTGTTTTTGGGCTTGGGGGTTTTTCCTCTGATCATGGAATGGACTCTCTCTGAGGAGGTAATTGTGCACATGCAGGGGGCTATATGAATGGCCAGTGCAATATCCATTTCATGGGGTGCGCATCGTATCAGACGATGAAGGTTCGAGTGCTGGACCTTTCCCCATTGACCACAGTCAGTGTTGATTTACATCGGCATAACGTCCGAACACCCTTATTTAATTGTCAACAAAAAGGCCTAAGGTTTCTCTCCAAAACTCTCATTAAGGACACTTCAGCGTAGGTAGCTCACATCGCATTTTGACTCCCACTGAGTGATCATACAGCGTATGAAGAATAGGATTTGACCAGGACCAGGTTGAACCGGGTGATACCTAGCCGTATTCGGAGGTGATGGTAAGCCCGGGGAACACAACAATGCCCTATGGCGCCCCGTTGGCTACCTGGACACCAGGGGTATTTTGGTAATTTGGTATGGTCACCTGTATGGGGCTTTGTGTGAGGCACTAGGGCCAAAAGATAAATCGTAGGCATTCTCAAGTATGGAGGGACCATGGAGCCTTTAGAATCCATACACACATCTTTCATTCCTAAGGAAAGGGCATATACACGATTTTCCCTAAAGGAGGGGTGTATTTGCAAAATTTATAAACTAGCACGCGGGCAGCATGACATAACTTTGCTAATTTTTATAATTTCCATTACAGACATTGTCGACGAGTTGTCAACTGTACATATCGTTGTCGTCCTCGACGGGAGTATGTTCAATTCTAATATCCTCGAGAGGGGTATTATAGTCATTTCACTTTTATGACTATTTTAACTCCCTACATTACTCGAGAGACATAAGAAGAACAAGACCCAGAGGGCCATCATTACAAGGTCCACATAGGGACATAAGTACAAATTCCCCGTGGGGGGGTCAACAACGAAGCCCACATAGGGGCCTAAAGACAAAACCCACATGGGGGTACAGACATAAAAACCCACATAGGGGCCAAATACAAGACTCGGGATGTTACATACCCCAAACAAGTCCAAACTACGAACAAGAGCCTTCAAAATCCAAGTCTCTTCTTTATTTTCTCTCTCCAAAAATCTCCTCCTCAAATGAGCCCCGTAGGGGGTATTTATAGAAGGTGAGGGACCGGCCCGGGGTGAGTGGAACCTAGGCGGGTCTAAGCCACCTAGGGCGGGTCCCCCCCTTTTTTTTAATATCTGCGCAGGCCCGGGACCGGCCCGGGACTGCCCCGACCCGGGCAGGTCTGCGCGGACCTGCCCGGGGTCGGGGGGTCCCGGGCGGGTCCCGCCCTGGGCGGAACCACCCCGGGCAGGCCTACCCGGGGTCGCGGGACCTCGGGCCTGCCCCGGGCGGACCTGCCCGGGGTGGGTCGGCCCCAGGCGGGTCCGCCCCGCCATTGCCGGCCCCGCGAGCCGCGAGGGGGGGCCTGCCCGGGGGAGGCTGGCCCCGGGCGGGTCCCTCCACCCCAGGTGGGTCCTCCCGCCTTCTTATAACTCTGCAAAGAGGATTTTTTTATCCCTTCGGACTCCGCTGCAGTCACGTGGAAGAGAAAGGAACTTCTCCACACTTGTTCGTTGTCTTCTTTGCGTCGCCCGTCGAAGGAGAGAGACTTCTTCGATCCCGAAAGACGCGGTACGCGCCGTTGGGACTGCGGAAAAGGTGTGCATAGCACATTTTCTTCTTTCCTTGCTGCAAGACTTGTTTTCTGTGTGTGTTGGAACCCAAAACCATATGACCCTGACAGTCTCCATAGATTTATCCTGGGTTACCTTCACTCCCTTGCTGCAAAGCGTATTGGGCTGAACCAACAATCGGGCTATGGAGCCCTTATATAGTGGATATTCTCCACGGAGTGTCATTGCGCCGATCTCGCAACCTTGCATCGTACGGAAATAATTATCCGCGTTGGGTTGAGTATGAGAGAGATATATATATTTTCATCTCGATTATTGTAGGGATATTTTTGGTTGCAACAAGTGCCCCCCACGGGACATCCGTGACTGCCAGAGGCGGGGGCGGATGGCCCGTGCGCTTTAACATGCGCCTTTGTGCCGTGTCCGCTAAGGGACTCATACTTGAGACGTAGCTCTTGCATTTAATTGCTGGTTTCATTATGCGAACCACGCTTCTTTCCCCCTTTTTTTTTGATGTCGCTTCTTTCACCACTTTGCTCTCACAGATATGGCCCGTCCAAGCCGGAGCAAGGGCGCTGCGCGAGGGCCCAGAGTGGTCGGGGCGAACGATCATTATGTACAGAGGACTGACAGGCCTATGCCTCCTCTGCCTCCCCGTCGCATTGCTTCGGGCAACTCTGACACAATTGATCGAGGTTTCTCCTGGGTCGCTGAGGGCCCAACCGAGGATGTCACCCGCGAAGGGGGTGAGGTTGATGCTACTCGGATCAGTCGCAGAGATGGACTTTACAAGTATGACCATTCTGGGGGATACCCACCTCATCATCCGCTGGATCGACACCTTATTGCCTTCATTCAGAGCTTTATCCCATTGGGGATGGACAGCATAGTTGTCAAGGCGACAAGGCGACCAAGGCGAGCTTGGGATCCTCGAGTGCCTAAGCGTTTAGGCGCCTGCCTAAGTGGCGCTTAGGCGTCAAATTCATAAAAAATATCATAATTAATATACACGTAATTTTTATATATAAATTAATCATGATTATTACAAATATAGGAAACAACACTAGTATGAATATAAAAATAAAAATTAATAGAAATGACATTGCAATAAAATATCAAAATTTATTTTGAGATAAAATTAACAATTAAGACATACAAAATTCTAATTAAAATTTAAAATACTTTATTAACAAATTAACCCCATTATTAATTGAAAGGGGGGAAGGCAGCATAGAGAGAGAGGGACAGAGAGATAGTTGCGAACTGTGTGTGTGAGAGAGAGAGTGAGGAGGAAGGGTGGAGGAAAGAGAGAGAAGGGGGCAAGGGAAGAGAAGAGATAGACAGACAGAGAGGGGGGGCAGGAGAGATAGAGGGTGGGTCTCACTGTAAGTGTGAGAGAGAAATAGAGAGAGAGGGTGGGTCTCACTATAAGTGTGAGAGAGAAATAGAGAGAGAGTGTTAGAGTGTGAAGCCGAACTCGCCATCGTGTGCCCTCGCACGCGGATCGACCTACGCGGTCAGGTCGCGAGGTTCTTGTCCCCAAAAAAACGTAGGGGCGCCTTGTCCCCAAAAAAAGCGGCGCCTAGGCGGACGCTTTAACAACTATGATGGACAGTGACGACCCTTCGCTGCCCGAGGAGCGACGACGGGTGGAATGAGCTGTCTTGTCAGGCAGGGACAGCATGAAGGGTACTTGTTTCTTCTCGCACCCCAGCCTTACTGAGGGGTTTATTCGGCAACCTCAATTTCCCGATGCTAAAAGCCTGGGGTTCTTCGGGAATCCGGGTGGCTCTGTAGTGCGAGCGAGACCTTCTTCTCCTGCCATTTGGCATCTGTCCGGTCATCACAAGGCCGCATACATTGTGGTGGACGGGATGTACTTGACTCCTTCAGGGACCAATTTTGCCCATGATGGATATGATCATCTCTGTATGTTAGAGGGGATTCTTTCATTGAAGACTCCCAGCTGGTATGGGAGATGGTCCGTTATTTCTTCCCATTGTTTTCACCGAGGTGCCACTGAGTGGCTATGGGAGATATTGACCGTGCACAGCGCCACTCTGGATAAGATAGGCATCCGACATGCAGTCACCGCGGCTCTGTACTCCTATCAATGCCATACAGGACTACTTCAGGCATTAGTGGAAAGATGGAATCGACGCTGGAATACTGTCGTTACTGCTGAGGGAGAGACCTCCCTAGACTTATGGTCTTTTCACAGAATTTCAGGCTTGCCAATCAATGGTCAGGCTTATGAAGAGCTGTGCCTTGATGACATCCACTTGTATGCCTCGAATGGAGGGGGCCAATATCTTCTGCCTCATTGCTTCAGATACCTCATGAAGACTTGGAGAGATTTGGCCCTGGTGGGCAAAGAAAAGACTGCAAGAACACCCAGGGTGACGCTTAATGCCTGGGTGATGTATTTCTACAGCGGCCCGTACTGCTTTTATGAGGAGTTTCCCTCATTTGGCACCACATGGGAACAATGTAAGAAGTGATTATAAAATTTGCATCTAATCCTCGTCATTTACCGGCTCCTGAACAAGGTTGGAATTCCAGAAGACTGCCCGCCCTAACTTATTTAGCGGCGTATCTTGCATACTGGTTGGCGACTTTTGTCTTCTCCCATGGTGAAGAAGAACTCCTGAGAGCTGAAGTGATTTATCCGGCCTGCTTATTAGCTTGTGGACGCCAGTTAGCCCTTGCACCGGCTGCTCTGGCCAATATTTATCATTCTCTGGGAGCGCTGAGTTCATATTCCAGCCCTAGAGACAAGAAGATCTTGCTGCCCACACATTACTTGAGTGCTTGGGCTGGACTGCTACTGCCAGAGCTTTCTCAACGATCTCTAGTTGCTAATATAAGAGCGCCACTTATATTTACATTTGCTGGTCACCCAGACCAGGATGCTATTCTGCAGCTTGCCAGCGCCAGGCGGGCACTTTCTTTTCTTCATACTGGGCGGGGTGAGAGCCTAGAGTTTGATCATAGCTCTCGCTTTTATCGCCCTTTTGTAGAAGGGCAGGGGGAGTCTGCAGTTTGCAAGGTGTCTTCTGAGGGCATAGCTTCTTCTCACGCCTTGGGTGACTGGTTTATTTGCATACGGCCCAGTGTTTTAGTCTATCGCCGCTCGGGTACAGTGGTCCTCGAACCATATTACCCACACAGGTTTGCCCGCAACTTTGGGTATGATCAGGCTATTCCACCCAATGCAGACTTCACTTTGGCTTCAAGGCAGTACAGACAAAAAGATGTGCATCTAGTCACGGCTTCCTGGCAGGATTTTCTATACAGGAGTGTGGGAGAAGATTTTCCCATTCCAGCGCAGACGCGTGTGGGTCACTTCGATGTGCATTATGCTCGCTGGTGGTTTAAAGTCAGCAACGTCTTCAGAGAGCGAGCGGACAGCATTAGAGCAGCAGAGGAGAGGCGCCTCAGGAGGGAGGATTTACCTCCCCTTCCTCTAGACTCCGGCATCATCAAATCTCATTTCTCCAGCCTAGCTCAGGTGATTCGGGGTATTGAGGCCCGATGGAGAGAACATGGGCAGTTAGTGCCCATTGATAGAAGCCAGTACACTGGGGCCTTGAACCCCTTAAAGTCAATGTCTGGTGGAGAAACTTCTTCCTCAGGATCACGCCGTAAGGGTGCTTCTGGTTCCTCATTGCCTTACTCTTGGTGGGAGGACCTGAGGGTTTCTTGTGGATTGAGCCACGATTCGCAGTTGTTCCAGTCTGTCCCAGAGGGAGCACTTACTGGGGGAGCCTTTGCTACCTGGAAGACACATCTGATCAATGCCGTGGGTTGCGCGGGTCTATTAGACCACATTTCAGAGTTGGAGGTAGCTTCTACCCCTCGAGCCCTTAGGGATGCCATGGAGCGGGCGGCCCGGAGCCTCCGGATAGATTCCAGTCAGCTAGTCACAAGGCTTCACATGCCTGTAGAGGCGACTGGTATGGCCCTCTTGCCTCTTTCTATTTATTGCTCTCCATTTTCTTTATGAGGCGGCTAACCATTTGTGAGCCTATCTTGATTGCAGGAGCAGTTGGTACTGATGACAGCCCCTCTTTACAAGGGGCATCTCCTGTTGCAGTTACTGCTATCATTAATACTACAGCCAAGAGGCGCCTCAGTGGCGATTCAGGTGGTGACACCCAGCCTTCATCTCGTCCTTGGGTCGACACTATACTCTCTAGCGGCGAGGTTCCCCCGAGTGAGTTGGAAACCCACAAGAAGAAAAAAAAATTTATTGTATCTCCGTCTGTGCATCTTAGCTCATTTGCAGAGTATTTTCATGTAAAGCTCCTCCTGAAGCGAGGGCTCAGATGCATTTCTCGCCTAGCCTTGGGGGTGCCTCCCCAGCGGACGCGCCAGGAGTGGATATACCCTCTGACTTTGAATTGAACTTGGAGGATTTGGATCAGCCACTGGAGAACTTCTTTTCCAATGACATGCCTCTTCCACCTCCAGAGATGGGGGAAGTTCCACCTTTTTCAGCTCCGGGTAGACATAATTGATAACAATTTTTGTTTATTTATCAAGCCAATTGAAGGCAATAGTTATACTGATTATTTACCCCTTTTCTGAGCAGGTCACCTTGGGGTTCAGCCCGCCTCTTTAGATATAGAAGAGGGCGAGTTTCAGCCTCACGAGGGCGATATTTCTGCCTTAAGGTCATCGAGCAAAGGAGGTTCCACCGCATCCTTGGACAGTAGTAGCCCAGATACTACCTCTGGTACCAACTCATCTACACCTTTATTGAGCCCCTCTGACGGTGCAGGTGCTGGAGCGATCTCAGGTAGCTGGAGAATCCCTCAATCTTTTCATATAATTGGTGGATGTTTTCGCCTGCTCATCCTCTAATATCAATTCTTTCTGTAGTCGCCCAGTTGGCCGCCTCCACTGCTGAATTAGGCAAGCTAATTGCTTCCGGTACCGGTCCTGAGCTACCCGCCTATGACATCGACCCAGGGGTTACCACTGGAGCTTCTGGGGGGGCTCTCCCTACTTTCGGGGTTTATCATACGGGTGTGCCCGAGTTTGCTCTGAGCTCATTGCCTCCCAGTAGTAAGTTAATGGAGGGAAATGAAGAACACACTCCGGGTATACCTCTAGCCCGCTTTGTATTCTTGCATTTTGTCTTTTATTTGATTGGCTTGGCTCATGGCACTGACCACAATTTTGACTTTGCAACCGTGGATATCCCAATGCCTTCACCTACCGATCACTCCAGGCAAGATGTGATTTCTCCTCGAGAGGCGCCACCGACTCCCTTAGATGAAGGTGCTGAGCAAGCAACGGGAGCAAATAACGCCGAGCCGATGGGAGCAAACACCACTGAGCCGACACCATTAGGTATTATTTAGGGTTCAGACCCTAATTTTTCATTTGGCCTCTTGTAGTTCCGCCATGTTGACAAGCTTCATATTCCTCCTTTTGTGTAGACACATGCGCGACAGTCCCATCTCTCCTAGCTGAGGAAGAGAGGTCTAAGGAGGCCTCTAAGGGCGCGGATGCAACTCCACAAATGACGGGACTGCCTACGCCCCAGGCAAGTGATTCATCTCTGAGGACAGAGGATGTTCACCCCCCTTGCGATCACGTCACCCCCAGGGTCACTTCAGGTTTGGCAAAGGACAAGTCTTTTTCAGCCATATTTATTTTTCTTGTCCGAGTGCTTATGTGCCCTTTCTCCATGCTTTACTTCCAGGTGTCGGAGAGGAGGCCCCATCAGCGCTCGCAGATTTTCTGGCCCTGAGAGTGGACTGGCCAGGGGGCCCGCAGTTTCTGGTGGCTCCTGGAGATAGTGTTGTAGAGGCAAAACTCCTGGAGAATCTTCAGCTTCTGTTGCAGATAGATCCCCTCCCCTCTGTTGAGGTTATGAGGGAACACCTGGCGACCTGCACGAGAGGCTACCATGCATTCGGATTTCCTCGAACCACCTGGATGCCCCGACTGGAGACCTTGTGGGCTGAGTTTGCCCGTCGTCATGCTGCTGAGGCGAGGAGACTGTGAATACAGACTATGATTCAGCAGGAGGAGGAGGAGCTATCCAGGCTTCGTGCTCAGCAAGAGCAAATATCTGCACAGGTAGCGACTGCACAGGGGCGCCTTCAAGTGGCTTCTGAGCGGGTAGCTGAGCTGGCGCGAGAGGTAGAGACCCTTCTACAGCGGGCACGAGAGGCCGAGGAGGCCAGGGATCACGTACGAGCTGAAGTGGAGGGGCTCCAGCGCGAGCTCACTGGGCTACAGGAAATGATATTGCAGCGGGAGGCTCATGTTACTGAGTTGCGAGTTGAGCCCGGCCTCTGATTTGACTTTGAGTTTTGTTTTTATGGGGCTATTTGTTCAGCCCAACCTTGTACAGCTTCCTTGAGGGCTTGTCTCAGGGTTCTTTTGCTTGATGTTAAATAAATAGAGAACAGAGTTCATTGACTTGGCCTCCATTCTCCTGCATGTATGCTTCTTTTTTTTTCACCTTACCAGCCCTACCGCCCTTTCGGGTTTTCGCCAGGACTGCCCCCCTTTAGCTTTTTCCACTGCGCCTTTTCGGGTTTTCACATTGAGGGGTACCCATTTTTGCCCAAGACGCCCTTTCGGGTTTTCACCTTAGCCGAGTTAAAGCCTTTTTACCCTTGATTGCTCCCCTAATGGAAACAACCAAGTCCGCTGGGGTATCATTATTTTTAACCCCCCCTTTTTTTTAGTGCCGAAAGGCAGAGGAAGTGTGGCATTCCCAGAGGGACATATATGTCAAACTGGGGAATCGGAGGGTGAAATGGGTTGGCAGCCCACGAGGGCAGACTGAGGCCAATCCTTAAAAGACAGGATATGCCGAAAGGCGAAGTGGATTGGTAACCCGAGAGGGCATACTGAGACCAGTCCCTAGGAGGTAGGATGTGCCGAAAGGCGAAATGGGTTGGTAGCCCGAGAGAGCATACTAAGACCAATCCTAAGAAGATAGGATGTGCCAAAAGGCGAAATGGGTTGGTAGCCCGAGAGAGCATATTGAGACCAATCCCAAGAAGATAGGATGTGCCGAAAGGTGAAATGGGTCGGTAGCCCGAGAGAGCATACTGAGACCAATCCTAAGAAGGTAGGATGTGTCGACAGGCGAAGTGGGTTGGTAGCCCGAGAGAGCATACTGAGACCAACCCCCAGAAGATAGGATATGCCGAAAGGCGAAATGGGTTGGTAGCTTGAGAGAGCATACTGAGACCAATCCCACAAAGGTAGGATGTGCTGAAAGTCAAAATGGGTTGGTAGCCCGAGAGAGCATACTAAGACCAGACCCAGTGGGACAGAAGAGATAAGTGGGTTTAACTGTCTGAAAGAGACACATGAGCTAAACCCGGAAGCCGATGGGCGAAGTGGGTCGGCAGCCCGAAAGGGGCATGCACAGGCCGATCCCGATGAGACATATGAAGGACAGATTGGATAACCCGGAGTAACACGGGATCCGAACTCAGGAATTTCAAGACATGGGCAATCCCGATGGGACAGAATAAGACAACGTCGGAACGCCGGTGGGACTAGATGTCAAAAGGTGACATGTAAGGCATAGCCAGAGCATCGATATGATGTTTTGGTCGAGATGGGGTGGAATCGTTGACTTAGAGCCACCCATAGAATAAACAGAGAGAGAAATTTTTTTTTCTCTATTTTTTTTACATTACCAACCTCACCGCCCTTTCGGGTTTTCGCCGAGGCGGCCCCCTTTACCTTTTTCCAGTGCGCCCTTTCAGGTTTTCACACCGAGGGGTTGCCCAATTTTGCCCGAGGCGCCCTTTCGGGTTTTCACCTCGACCGGGTCTATGGCCTTTTTGCCCTCAGCCAACCGTTGAAAGCCGACTGAGTCCGCCGGGGTATCAGTATTTTTAACCTCATTTTTTTTTAACCTTCACTGAGGAGAGATAATGTCCTATGAGGACTGCTGGAGAAACTCTTGCGGTGGCGCATGGTAGAGTTTCATATGCTTGCTGTTGAGGGGAGGGAAATGATTGTTTCCTTTGTGGTCGACAACTGTATAAGCTCCTCCTTCGTAGACCTTCTGGATGACGTAGGGTCCACGCCAGTTGGGCTGAAGTTTGCCGCTTGATCTTCCCGCCAGGACCTCTTTTTCTTTGAGCATTACCAAGTCGCCCTTCTTGAACGCCCTGTGCTTGACTAGTTTGTCGTAGGCACGCGTCATACGGGCTTGGTAGACTTGTAAATGCTTGTAAGCTTGGAGTCTTCTACCCTCCAGACAGGATAATTCTTCCAGCCTTCTTTCAATCTCAGATTGGTCTTGGCCTGGTAGCCCAACATGAACCGCCACCCGATACGAAGCTAGTTCAATTTCTACAGGGACAACTGCTTCAGCCCCGTAAACCAAGGAGAATGGAGAGCACCCCGTAGGGGTTTTATAAATGGTTCGATAGGCCCATAGAGCTTCGTGTACCTTCTCTCCCCAATCTCGCTTGCGGCCATTTATTATTTTGGCCAGTAGTTTACAGAGTGTTTTGTTGAAGGCCTCAGCCAATCCATTAGCCTGAGGGTTATAGATCGAAGACGTCCTCCAATCAATATGAAATTTAGCAGCCAGTGCATACACTGTCTTGTTCCTGAAGGGCGTACCGTTGTCAGAAATGATCCGACTACGGGTGCCAAATCTATATATAATATGATATCTGACGAAGCGGGCAACCGTTTCGCCCGTGACCTCCCGTAGGGGAATAGCTTCAGCCCATCGAGAAAAATAGTCTGTGGCGGCCAAAATGAATTTATGCCCCTGAGATGAGGGAGGAAATGGTCCTACTATATCCATACCCCACTCCGCAAACGGCCAAGTTGGCGTCGTCGGGTGCAGGGGGTTAGGAGGCCTCCGAGGGACCGGACCGAATGCTTGGCACTGGTGGCATGTACGGGCATACTGGTTGCAGTCTTCATACATGGTGGGCCAGTAGAATCCCTTGAGCTTAATGTTTGTCTTCATCTTGGCTCCTGCCTGATGAGCTCCGCATAAGCCAGAATGAACCTCCTGCATAACAGTTCTAGCTTCTTTGGGCGAGAGGCACCGCAAGAGGGCTGGATGGTCCCTTTCTTGGACAAGCCTGTAAAGAACGCCATCGACCAGTTGATACGATGTAGCCCTGCGTAGCAGTTGTACCCTCTGGGCTCGCTCAAAGGGAAGCCGCCCATTCTTTGCTTGTATAATTGGCTCGCGCCAATCCTCTTCTTCGGGAGGATTTTCTTCTTGAACATTATTGACCTCGTACACAGTGAGGCCAGATTCTTCGTCGAGCACGCTAGGCATGAGCCTCCGGTGCCTAACGGTTATATTCAACTCTCCCTCCGGCGGGATCTTTAAGGCAGCTGCCAGCTTTGCAAGAGCATCTGCCTGGGAGTTACTGCTCCTTGGCACATGATCTATCTCAAATAGGTAGAACTTCTCTCTGAGCCTGATGACGGCTTCATGGTAGGGGATCAGCTCCTTTTTCCGTACGTCATAGTCGCCCAGTACTTGACGAATGACAAGTTGGGAAGCCCCATATACCTTGATACATCTGATTTCCATCTCCAGCGCGAGCTGAAGCCCGATGATCAGTGCTTCATATTCTGCCTCATTATTGGTCAATGACTTCATGAGGGAACAAGAGTTGTGAAGTATGCCTCCTTGAGGAGATACGAAGACTATACCAGCACCTGACACAGTCTGTGAGGCCACCGGGTCTCTTAATGGTTCTGGACGCCCAGTCAAAATATAATTCTCATAAAGGAGAATTGAGGGATAGCACGTCATGTTCGGTCTGAGATGGGGCATTTACATTAGACCCTTCCTCGCCGAGTGGTTGCAGCAACCTTTCTTCATCTGGCAGGTCGGTATTGAGAGGGGAATCCTCCGGCACTGGGTGCGCGGCGAGGAACTCAGCCATCCCTTGTCTCTTAATTGCCTTGCGCGGGACAAAGGTAATGTCAAATTCCATGAGGATGAGTGCCCATTTTCCCAGCCTTCCAGAGATGACAGGTTGGCTAAGGAGAAATTTGAGCGGGTCCCACTTTGAAATGAGCTCCACTCGATGCGCCAATAGATAGTGTCTCAACTTTTTAACAGCGAATACCAAGGCCAGGCACATCTTCTCCATGGGCGAGTAGCGATGCTCGGGGCCGACCAACTTTCGGCTGAGATAGTAAAGAGGCTGCTCCTTGCCTCCTCCATTGATCTGAGCCAGAAGTGCTCCGAGGGAAGCGTCCATGGCAGCAATGTAAAGAATGAGGGGCTTTCCTTTGATAGGCGCCCCAAGAACCGGTGAAGCCAAGAGATACTCCTTAATCTGCTCAAGAGCTTTCTGACAGTCTTCATCCCATACAAAGGGTGCCCCTTTCTTCATTAATTTGCCGAAGGGCAGGCACCTCCCAGAAAGGTTAGAGATGAATCGCCTAATATAGGCGAGTCTTCCTTGAAGCGACCTGAGCTCTGTAATATTTTTAGGCGGGGGTAGTTCCCTGATTGCTTTGATTTTGTCAGGATCTATCTCTATCCCTCGATACCTGATGATGAAGCCCAGGAACTTGCCACTGGAAATGCCGAAGGCACACTTCATCGGGTTCATCTTGAGCTGGTACTGCCGCAGTCTCTCAAAGACCCGACGTAGATCCGACAGGTGGCTGTCTCGCCTCTTAGACTTGACGACCAGGTCATCGACATAGCACTCGACAATGTCATGCAGCATCTCGTCGAAAATTTTGGTCATTACCCTCTGGTAAGTTGCGCCATCATTTTTCAAGCCAAATGGCATCCTCTTATAATTGAAAATCCCCTTAGGGGACCGGAAGGCCGTATGATCTTTATCTTTGATGGACATGCGGATCTGGTTATAACCTGACGATCCGTCCATAAAAGACAAGGCTTCATGGCCGGTAGTCACATCCATCATTGTCTCTATGATGGGGACAGGGAAGTCATCCTTCGGGCATGTTTTATTCAAACCTCGAAAGTCGATGCAGACTCGGACCTGGCCGTTCTTCTTCTTGACCGGGACTATGTTGGCGAGCCACACTGGATACATACATGGCTCTATAAAATCTACGTCCACCATCTTGTCGACTTCGGCGTTGACTTTGAGTTCCAACTCATGGCGCATACGCTGTAGGGAGTATAGCCAGTTCATGCTCAGCCACTGAGGGGTCAAGCCCCGGCATCTCTTTATAGGTTCAGGCGAAGCAATCTCTGAATTCTTCCAAGAGTTGTCGGTACGCCTGTCTTTCTTCCTCGCTGAGGAGGGCACTTACAAAAGTGGGTCGGTAGTCGTCCTTGCTGCCGAGATTAATTTCAACCAGCTCGTCGACAGTTGCCTGACCACCATCTTCTAATTCTAGGGGAGCCGGTCGGAGGTTGACGAAGTCTTCATCTTCCTCAGTACTGGCCTCGTAAACCTCGAACTCCACCGGATGTACCTGCCGCCCCTCTACGGGCGTTGACAGCGGCGATGGGAGGACATGCTCTGCCCCGTGATGGAGCTCATCAGCTATAGGCTCCTCCTGGGCCTCCTCACGAGGGGGTGGTAGAAGCCCTATGGCATTGACTGCAAAATGGACTTCGAAATCTGGCTCCTGGTCATAACCCAACTCCCGAGTGTCTTTGCGGGAGAAAGGGAGTTGCCCCCGGACTTGCGGGGGATTCCAGAGTTGAGAAAAATACGCCTTTTGTGTAGGGTTTTGGAACTGAGGAATTCCTTGCTTCATGCACATGCGCTTAAGTCGATCTGGCATATAATCCATCTCTTGAACCGGCTCTTGCGCCTTATCATCAGGAGTGTCCCACCCAAAATTGTCCTCGGGGGGAACTGATGGGACCAAATCTCCTCGGTAGAAGACAATTGGCCAGGTTTGTTTGTTACCCTTACGCCGACCCTTGCGCCTATAAGAGACTATAAAAGTCTTCAATTCTTCCACGCTGTGCTCCTCTGTGAGAAAAGGAAGCTGCATGCATTTCGGAGGCAATGGGACACTCTGGTCAATGGTGTGGCTAATAAGATTGGCTTCAAAATCCACATTGCGCCGTTCCGGCTGGGTGGGCTTAGAGCCCGGCTGGAGGCTCAACTGGTGGAGCTTTAACAGCTCACGATTAACGGTGAAGAGTTGGCCCTCCTCGGGTTCGGCCTCGACCTTTTGCTTCCCCTTATCCTTGAGTCTGTCGGGGATTGTTATGGTGGGCTCCCCAAAGTATAAAGAAGCATCTGCCAAGTGGCATTCATTAGGGTGGAAAGGAGCTTGGTCCGCAAAGACGGTATGTTGCTCTCCTCCTTTAGCATACTTGAGGCACTGGTGCAGAGTCGAAGGAATGACCCAATTTTTATGCAACCAGGGTCTTCCCAACAACACCTTATACGGCGTGTTGGAGTTGATAATATAAAACGTCGCTTTAGTGACAAAGTCACCCATGACCAGTTTCACCTCGACCCGACCGAGAGCTTCTTCAGAGTCTTGGTTGAACCCCGAGATTTTGACGACACTGACTTTTTGCAAATAAGGCGCCAAGTAGAGAGACTTAAAAGTCTTCAGGGGCATAATATTCACTGCCGCACCTGCGTCAACCAAGATTCGGTTGACCTCGTGGCCATTGATCATCCCTTTCATGTATAGGGGGCGATTATGGCAGGGAGAGGCCAGCAACAAATCCTTGTCGGAGAAAATAATATTGGCCGCAAGAGCTTCATAAGCTTGGGCCTGCAGTTCTGCTACATGAGCCTCATAGGCCTCGGGGTCCTGGAGGACTTTTATGAGGGCCTCCCTCAAGTCCTTGCTCCACGCAATAGCCTCCCATATGGTGACATTAGTTGGGAACCGCTTCATGTGTTGAATAATTTTACGGTCCGCCCTGGCGCGGGTCTTATCGAATGGGGGAATAATTTCCTCCAGAGTCTTCAAGGCTCCATGTGGTTTCTCCCGCTTGAGAGGGCGTTCTCCTTCATCTTGCATGCCCGCTCCCTCTTGGAAAAGCGGTGCCAGAGACTCCTCTGCCGCAGGCTGAGACTCATCCAGATTGGACTGATCTGAGGGGCCTTCTCGTTCGCCAGAGCTGGTTGAAGGGCTCGCCTGCCCCGAAGTTGGAGCTGGCGACAGGGTGTTGCCTGGAGTTTCTTCCTTTTCAGAAGAATGAATTATGAAAGGGATGCCTCTTGTTTTTCGAGCTCCCAAATCAAGGCCTGCATTCTCCGGAGATTCCAGTATGAAGGGAATGCCGCGCACTTGAGGTGTAGGGATGGGGCCCGACTGCTCCCCTCTGAATATTATAACCCGGTCGAGGGTTAAAGGGTTTTCTCGCCCGCGACCACGTCCTCGACCACGGCCACGTCGGTTCCTTGCCGATCGACGTTGATATGTGGCCACAGGGACATTGTCCTCCCCAACGGGGCCATTTATATTGTCAGGAGGCAGGATAACCACCATGTTACATGACAACTCCTGCAGTGCGCGTTCAAGGGCCTCCACTGTGAGCTCTTCGTCTTTGTAGATCGATGTGAGCTCTTCCGGAATTGGAATATTCTCACCCTCCTCAAGACGACGCAAGGTCTCCCGGAGCCAGCCAAGGAGTCGGGCTTTCTGCCCAAACCTTTCCCAGGGAATATATTTGTCAAGTGTGACCGCCCTGGTAGGGCAAGGAGGCACATATTCTTCTAGCTCGTCTATGAGCTTTTGCAACCTCTGCAAGGGGGTGAGCTCTTTGGGGGCTTCTATAGCTACCGCATGCTCAGCCTGCTTTTTCAATCTTCTCTTCAGATTCTTCTTTCGATTTTTTTCTTGCTTCTTAAGGCGAGCGACCTCCTCTACAGAAGGTGAGGATGGCTTTATCAGGTGTACTGACCTGCCCCCAGACCCTTGTCTTCTGCCTTGAGCTGGTCGCCTGACATTTTGAGGCCCGCGACTCTTTCTTGGAGTAATGTAAGTCCACCCTCCTTCAACGGGTTGTGGCTGGAAAGTGGCATTAATAGCTTGTGCAACTATCTCTGGTGGCAATTCATGGAATTCTGACTGACCGAAGTAAAACCCTAAAGGGTTTTGCAGTGCCTCTAACTTTGTTGCCGCTGACGGCTTGGACTCTGAGAGTCGTTGAGATTCCTTCGGACGGGTGGACCCCGCTGGCCTGTCACCAAGTCGAACCTTAAGCTCGGGCTCTGCGACTTTGGTTTTGCCTTTATCTTTCGGCTGCAGGTGTCCAGCAGTGGTTCTGCCTTTATCTTTCGGCTGCAGGTGTCCAGCAGCAGCCCTCTCAGGGTGGCCCAACTGGGTAGAGGATCTGGGGACTCCCCCATGAATCGAGTTTCGAGAACCTTGGGCCATAGGCTTATCAAGCTTAGCCTTGCCTTTGAGGCTCGACTTAGACTCTTCCCCAGAGGGCTTCTTTAAGCAAACCTGTGGGGAGGTCTGTTTAGCTGGTGGTTGTTGGGGCTGACCTCGCTGGTCCTGTCGGAGGATCCTCTCAGTATCCTCCGCCAGCCGGCGTCTTGTCATGGAATTACCTTGAGCATCAATCTCCCCCCTTTGAATAAGGGTCTGAATACAATCTTGTACCTCCAGACATTCTCCAGTTGGATGAGACACCCGAGCATGATATTTGCAGTAGAGAGGGTGACTCTTAGCTGTATCATTGTAATAGGACGGCGGGTCATATATCAATACCCGACCATCCTCTAGCAGTTTATCAAAAATCTTCTCTGTATCTCCTTTGGGAAAGGAGCACTGATGAGAAGGTCTCCACCCCGGGTGCCATAGAACGGACTCAGGGCCAGATTGTTGAGAACTGCTTTCTTCACTTGAGGGCTCGGCCAGTTGAAACGCTAATGACGTGTGGATGACGTTGACGGAGAAAGTCATCTCTTGCTGCTCAGGATGCTGTGGAGGGTACACCAATGAGTGTCCCACGTTAACCATCCCTCACTTGATAAAATCTTCCGCGAGGTCCTTGAAGGATTGACAGTTAAAGATAACGTGGCCAGCTGTTTCATGGTAGGGGCAGTAGTCCTGGTATAACCGAGCACCTGGACGCTGGTGACTAGGTAATGTTGAGAGGTTCAACAACCCCGTACGACAACAAGCAAAAAAGATTTGTAGTGTCTGCTCGCGGGGAAAGGAATATAACTTCGCGGGCTCCGAATCTTCAGATGAACCCGATGAATCTTCTGAAAGCCATCCACCCGAACCGGGCCTCAGCGGGGCCGATGGTGAAGCTTCTGCCTCCAGCTCGGGTGGAGCGGTGGGCAACCTGATCGGCCCTCTAGGGAAAGCCGTCAACTGATCGTCCAGATCCTGGAGGAATTGCAATAGCTCCCGCTGCTCCCGTCTCAACTGGTAAATCTCCCTGCGGATTTTCTGGAGGATTCTTCTCACGGCGAGACATTCCGCCATCGGCCAGCGCGATGGTTCAGGGGCAACTCGTGGTTGTTGATTAGATGACCCAGCTTCGGCAGCATTTGAGCTCGAAACTGGGGCCGCCATGTAGACCACATTGGCTGACCGGTTTGACCGGCTCCAAGGATGCGGCTGTGGAGGTTCAACCGCGTGGCCCAACATATTTATTAGGCCTTTCTGAACAAGGTCTTCGGCTATGTCTTTAAAGACATAGCAATCTGCAATGGTATGTCCCAACCTGCGATGATACACACAATAGTTGGGGTCGTCTGTCTTGTCTATCTCCGCCGGTTTCCGCGGCTCTGGCAAGGAAACCAGTTTCTCTTTCATGCATAAATCAAAGAGCATCTTCGTGTGCTCTTTTCTGAAGGAATAAGGCGTCTTCATGCGCTCCGCTAACAAAGACGCACTTGCCTTGGTGTCGCGCTTTTTTTGCCATTGCTCTTTGACTTGGTTTCTCCCTTCTTTCCATTTGTCGGGGAGAAATCGACAGAATTCACCTCTTTGATGCCAGACGGGCGATCTTTAGTAGTTTTGCCCTTGGCGACGGGGTGTGTTGTTGGGTGATCGGCGGGGAACATCTCAATCTCTGCCACCACGGTATTGAGTTGGTCGAAGCCCCGGATATTGGAACCCAGGAGCTTCTCACTAACCTCGGCGGCCAAACCTTGATGGCATATGGTGATGGCATCTTCCGGCGTGGGAGGATTATCACAATGCATGCTAACGTCCCTCCACCTTTTGATGAAGTCCAAAGCCGTTTCACCCTTCTTTTGCTTCAGGGCACAAAGCTCCGCAAGAGAAACCTTGCGTTCAGCTGTTTGGAATCGGTCCACAAATTTCTTCTGCATGTCTGCCCAATCAGATACTGAATTGGGCTTTAGTCGGGAGTACCATTGGAAGGCGGTACCTGTCAGGGAAGTAGCGAAATATCGCAGAAGATAGGACTCATCCAACGCCAATTCGCCCATGGCGGTCATATAGTAAGCCAAATGCTCATGTGACGAACCTTGTCCATTGAATTTCTGCAGCTTTGGAGCCTTTGGGCAATCTGGCGGGAGCTTCTTAAATTGGTGGTGAAGGGGGTATGGCACACTGTATAAATCAACAGTGGCCACACCTTCGCCATGTTGTGCGAATTTTGCCTCCACAATCCGCTCGATCATCTGCTTCTGAGCCATTAAGCTTTCGGCAGGGGTGGCGGATGACCGCATATTGGGCTCTTGCTGCGGCACCTCAACCTCCAGAGCAATGGGCAGCTTAGTTGCACCGGCCGATGTATTGACCGTGGCCGGAGCGGGAGAGGGTTGTTGCTCTGCCCCCGCAGGCGCCGCTGAAGGTTGGGGAGGAGCCTCCTTTTCACGTAGCAGCGTTTGCAAGAGGTTTTTGAGCTCTTGGTTTTCACGTCGGAGCTCCTCCATTGTGAAGACTTGGGCCTTCCTGACAAGGGCCTCTTCCTGTACTGGGTCACCATCTCCACTGAGACTGTGAACATCCTCTTGACGCTCCTCTTGCCTTGTTGACTCAAGCGAAGACGCTCCGGCCATCGGGTTTGACTCCAATTGAGCAAGGGGGACTTGTCTTGACCTTCTCATGGCTTGCAGAGGTTGGTTGAGGTCTTCCCGAGCGCCCTCTGACTGCTTATCAGTGGAAGAGACATAGCAAGTAAACACCCTGACGGTGTCATCTGGGCCACCCGCCTCTTCCTTGGCGGGTGCCGCTTTGGCTTCGGCGTTCCCCCTAGCCTGTCAAAAACAGACACTCGGGGTGTAGATTCTTGCTCAAAGCAATCTTCTTCACCCGAGCGCGCCGGGCTTGCCCAGGGGGAAGTCGGGCGTACCGGCTTGGCCGTGACACGGCGCTTCTGCCTTAGCTGTCGGTGAGCCTTTGCCTCGTGAGAGGTTGAAGACTCGCCTTGTTCATGGGTAGTGCGGGTCCTTGCTTGTTGCGACTCGGACCGGCGGAGGGCCTTTCCTGATCTGGCCCGTCTTATGGCTCGGGCCTCCTCTTTGGTGACCCAAATCTTCCTCATCTGGAGCTGTCGCTCCTCGATTGAGCTGCCCCTGGATCTGACTCTGGGGACTGCCGCCTTGTGTTGGGGCGCGGCAAAGTTTTTCACCTTCGCCCCCTCCTCCCGGACCTTCCGGAGTAGCTCGAACCGGTTGGAGGTAGGAATTGTGGGGACGTGTCGATCCCGAGGTACAATCGGCTCGCCTCCATCGAGCCGGATGCAGACGTCTCCAACAAGTATAGTCTTGCCGGAGCGTGAGGTGACTGCTGTAGGGGCTGCCTTATCGCACGCACGGTGTTGCCCCCGTTGAGCAGGGGCGACCATGTGGGAACGGCTTCCATTTCGACGACAGCGCTGCCTCCTGGGTGGAGGGGCGACATCAGCAGTAATTTGGTTGATCGAGAACACCCGGCCAACTGAGTGGGCTGAAGGCTTGACACCTCCAGTCCTGGGCTTCATGATGGCCTGCCTACCCAGGCCTATAATTGACGTCGAGGGCCTGACCCCCTCAGACACGTTGTGGTATGTGGCCGATTTGACTCGGCCTGTGGCAAAAGTAAAGGGTTTGACACCCTCAGTCTTCTGAACCGGGCGGACCCGGCTAGCAGCAGTAGCGGAGGGCTCAACACCCTCCGCAGATGTCTTCATGGCGGCCGATCTGACTCGACCACTTACAGGAATCAAGGGCCTGACACCCTCGGTGGAAACCTTCTTAACCGGGCGGACCCGGCTAGCAGTAGGAGCAGAGGGCCTGGCACCCTCCACGGAGGTCTTCTTGGTCGGGGAGACCCGGCTAGCAGCAAGAGCGGAGGGCCTAGCACCCTCCGACACTGTCTTCATTGCGGCCGACTTGACTCGGCCACTTGCAGAAATCGAGGGCCTGACGCCCTCAGTGGAAGTCTTCTCAACCGAGCGGACCCGGCTAACAGCAGGAGCAGAGGGCCTGGCACCCTCGGCGGAGGCCTTCTTGGCCGGGGAGACCTGACCAGCAGCAGGGGCGACTGTGTTGCCCCCGGTGACCGGAACTACCCTTAGGAAGAAAGGGGAGCCAACGACCGGAGGGAAGTCGCCAAAAGCGATGGGAGTCGCCAAGTAGCCAAACCTGGCGTGGTTAGCAACAACTTGCGGTCCATAAGTCACCGCCGACATCATCGCCATCGTGATGTCAGTAAATGCTGGAAGCAGCGAACGCGAAGTGTTCTCCTCTTCTCGTCCTGTAGGAGGAAGAGGGGTAATGAGAACCTCGAAGAGGTTTTAGGCCTTCTGTTGACAAGAAGAAGAAAGGCGGGAAAGGTCCCACCGGGCGTGCCAGTCAGTTTTAACGAGACGAGGTTGACGTCCCCATTTTGCCCTGGGGTGACTTTTCGAGAAGTCTTTTATTTTGCTTTTGGGCTTGGGGGTTTTTTCTCTGATCATGGAATAGACTCTCTCTGAGGAGGTAATTGTGCACATGCGGGGGGCTATATGAATGGCCAGTGCAATGTCCATTTCATGGGGTGCGCATCGTATCAGACGATGAGGGTTCGATGGATCTTGTAATGATAGCCCTTCGGGTCTTGTTCTTCTTATGTCTCTCGAGTAATGTACCCCCATGTGGGTTTTGTCTTTACGCCCCTATGTGGGCTTCGTTGTTGACCCCCCCACGGGGAATTTGTACTTATGTCCCTATGTGGACCTTGTAATGATAGCCCTCCGGGTCTTGTTCTTCTTATGTCTCTCGAGTAATGTAGGGAGTTAAAATAGTCATAAAAGTGAAATGACTATAATACCCCTCTCGAGGATATTAGAATTGAACACACTCCCGTCGAGGACGACAACGATATGTACAGTTGACAACTCGTCGACAATGTCTGTAATGGAAATTATAAAAATTAGCAAAGTTGTGCCATGCTGCCCCCGGTGCGTGCCAGTTTAAAATTTTTTCAAATACACCCCTCCTTTAGGGAAAATCGTGTATATGCTCTTTCCTTAGGAATGAAAGATGTGTGTATGGATTCTAAAGGCTCCATGGGCCCTCCATACGTGGGAATGCCTACGATTTATCTTTTGGCCCCAGTGCCTCACACAAAGCCCCATACAGGTGACCATACCAAATTACCAAAATACCCCTGGTGTCCAAGTAGCCAACGGGGCGCCATAGGGTATTGTTGTGTTCCCCGGGCTTACCATCACCTCCGAATACCGCTAGGTATCACCCGGTTCAGCCTGGTCCTGGTCAAATCCTATTCTTCATACGCTGTATGATCACCCAGTGGGAGTCAAAATGCGATGTGAGCTACCTACACTGAAGTGTCCTTAATGAGAGTTTTGGAGGGAAACCCTAGGCCTTTTTGTTGACAATTAAACAAGGGTGTCCCGCCTTCTTATAACCCTGCAAAGAGGATTTTTTTATCCCTTCGGACTCCGCTGCAGCCACGTGGAAGAGAAAGGAACTTCTCCACACTTGTTCGTTGTCTTCTTTGCGTCGCCCGTCGAAGGAGAGAGACTTCTTCGATCCCGAAAGACGCGGTACGCGCCGTTGGGACTACCGGAAAGGTGTGCATAACACATTTTCTTCTTTCCTTGCTGCAAGACTTGTTTTCTGTGCGTGTTGGAACCCAAAACCATATGACCCTGACAGTCTCCATGGATTTATCCTGGGTTACCTTCACTCCCTTGCTGCAAAGCGTATTGGGCTGAACCAACAATCGGGCTATGGAGCCCTTATAGAGTGGATATTCTCCACGGAGTGCCATTGCGCCTATCTCGCAACCTTGCATCGTACGGAAATAATTATCCGCGTTGGGTTGAGAATGAGATATATATATATTTTTTCATCCCGATTATTGTAGGGATATTTTTGGTTGCAACAGCCAATCCTTGCAAATTCATCCTTTTGGAGTTGCAACTATGACACCTGTGTTACTAATTTCCATCATGCATTTGACCTATATTGAAAATTCTTTTCTTAAGAAACGTTATTCTTATGATGCTCTTATAGATGTCCTTATTTCTTTTGCATTTCATAAATGGCCAATTTTGCCTTTGAATGGTATCTATTCCATTTTTTCCCAAGTGAATGAGCAGGCACAAAAACTGAGTCATTGTAATGGTGCTACCATTTCACACTCTTTTGACCTTTGCCAATCCATTGGCAGATATGAATTAAGACCAAAGGTGGATAAAGCAATCCGTAAGTGGCCTACCACTTTATAATATATCTATATCTTGTTGCTGCACTACACCCACTACCAATTAACTAGCCGAGAGTTTTCATCCCCACCTGTTGAAAGGCAAGCCTCCCATTGCCCACCAATTTATGCTTTCTGGTCTTGACATTCTGCCAGGAAAGTATCTTTAAAATCTTTTTGGATTGGACATCGGCATCTTACGCCAAACATAGATTGATGTACCAGGCTTATGTAATAATCTACCCCTTACCTCTATGGTCGTCGGATGCAGGGTTAGGCAAACACGTTCCTACTGGCTAGGGCCGGTCTTCCCGTCCTACTAGAGGAGCTAGACTTGGTGGTGATGTTGGGGATGGTCTACAGGGCCTGGAGGTACTGACGGACCAGTGTCGGGAAGCTGTTCGGGGTGATGACTTCTTGATAGAGGTGGATGAGGAGGGGCAGTCCTCTTTGCTGCTAGTGCCGTTCCATGTGCCTTCTGGTCCAGGTGCAGAGCTCCATGGTGCTCATTTTGGCTTCGAGCTGATGGTAGTGGATGAGGGGGGTGATGGTGGGGATGAGCGAAGGGGCAGGGGTACCTTGGGGATGGAGGAAGTGAGAGAGATGTTGTGGATTGTGGAGAGTATGGTGAGTGAAAAGGTGCGGGAGGTGGCAAACAAGGTGGGAATCTCTTATGTGGCTGTGGAGAAGGAAGTAAGTGGGGACTTATCTAAAATCAGAAGGAGATGGGGTGCGAGTATTAAGTCGCAAGCAAAGGTAGCTTTGGTAGGAGGGGATGGTGGGGAGGAGAGGGATAACCCAACCTTTTAATGAGGATTGTTTCTTAGAATGTGAGGGGGCTTGGGAGGGTGGAGAAGAAGAGGGTGGTGGAGGAGCGCTGATCAAGAGATGCAAAATTGATATCCTCTGTGTTCAGGAGATCAAGTGTGAAGGGGATGGTGCCTACTCTTATGAAGGAGATTGGAGGTGCTAGATTGACTATGGATGTTGCTTCCCCAACAGTGGGCAAGTCTATGGGGGTTATGATTCTCTGGAACCCTTTTGAAGTGAAAGAGGTGGGATCAGACAGGGAAGTTAGCAGGTGGGCCATCTTATTGCATTTCAGGCAAGTTAGGGATGGCTTCTCTTGGGACTTCGACGGGGTGTATGGCCTTCAGTCTAGGTAGGAGAAGCGGCTTTTGTGGGATGATTTACTTCACCACCACCCCTCCTCTGGCCGGCCCTAGTGTGTGAGTAGGACTTCAATGCCGTGGCTGCTCCTTGGGAGAGGACAAGGGACAGTCTATACTCAGGTGGCATGGAGGACTTCTCAAACTTTATCCAGGAGGCAGTTTTGGTGGATGTTGATATGGCTCATGGTTGGTTAACTTGGTCCAATATGTGTGCCAATGCTTCGTGCTCTAGGTTGGGCAGGTTCTTAGTGTCGGTAGATGGGAGGACCACTTCTCTGATGTGCAAGTGCTTCCCTGGCAAGGTCTACTTCGGATCATAAGCCAATCCTTCTGAAGACCAGTCGTGTGTTTGACAGGCGCCAAAGTTTTGGGCTTAAGAAGTATTGGTTCAGAGAGGTTGATTTTATGGAGATTGTCACAGGTGCTTTGAATATGCAGGTTGCATCTGCCTCGACGATGGCTACTCTTATTCGGAAGCTGCAACACATTGCTCAAGTGCTCAAGACCTGGGGGGCAAATAAAGCACTCCCAGGGAGGGCAGCGAAGGACAAAAATTATCCAATAGATTGAGGGATTGGATTGTCTGGAGGAGGCAGGTCTTATGGATGACGAGGATAGGAGTCTCAGGGATACCTTAAGGGCCCCTTTGATAATTGAATAAGGCGGGTTAGGATGAGTTATTCGTCGATGAATGAGTTATTCAAGTAATGTACCCCCAATTTGTACTTATGTCCCTATGTGGACCTTGTAATGATAGCCCTCCGGGTCTTGTTCTTCTTATGTCTCTCGAGTAATGTAGGGAGTTAAAATAGTCATAAAAGTGAAATGACTATAATACCCCTCTCGAGGATATTAGAATTGAACACACTCCCGTCGAGGACGACAACGATATGTACAGTTGACAACTCGTCGACAATGTCTGTAATGGAAATTATAAAAATTAGCAAAGTTGTGCCATGCTGCCCCCGGTGCGTGCCAGTTTAAAAATTTTGCAAATACACCCCTCCTTTAGGGAAAATCGTGTATATGCCCTTTCCTTAGGAATGAAAGATGTGTGTATGGATTCTAAAGGCTCCATGGGCCCTCCATACGTGGGAATGCCTACGATTTATCTTTTGGCCCCAGTGCCTCACACAAAGCCCCATACAGGTGACCATACCAAATTACCAAAATACCCCTGGTGTCCAAGTAGCCAACGGGGCGCCATAGGGTATTGTTGTGTTCCCCGGGCTTACCATCACCTCCGAATACGGCTAGGTATCACCCGGTTCAGTCTGGTCCTGGTCAAATCCTATTCTTCATACGCTGTATGATCACCCAGTGGGAGTCAAAATGCGATGTGAGCTACCTACACTGAAGTGTCCTTAATGAGAGTTTTGGAGGGAAACCCTAGGCCTTTTTGTTGACAATTAAACAAGGGTGTCCCGCCTTCTTATAACCCTGTAAAGAGGATTTTTTTTATCCCTTCGGACTCCGCTGCAGCCACGTGGAAGAGAAAGGAACTTCTCCACACTTGTTCGTTGTCTTCTTTGCGTCACCCGTCGAAGGAGAGAGACTTCTTCGATCCCGAAAGACGCGGTACGCGCCGTTGGGACTGCCGGAAAGGTGTGCATAACACATTTTCTTCTTTCCTTGCTGCAAGACTTGTTTTCTGTGTGTGTTGGAACCCAAAACCATATGACCCTGACAGTCTTCATGGATTTATCCTGGGTTACCTTCACTCCCTTGCTGCAAAGCGTATTGGGCTGAACCAACAATCGGGCTATGGAGCCCTTATAGAGTGGATATTCTCCACGGAGTGCCATTGCGCCGATCTCGCAACCTTGCATCGTACGGAAATAATTATCCGCGTTGGGTTGAGAATGAGATATATATATATTTTTTCATCCCGATTATTGTAGGGATATTTTTGGTTGCAACAGCCAATCCTTGCAAATTCATCCTTTTGGAGTTGCAACTATGACACCTGTGTTACTAATTTCCATCATGCATTTGACCTATATTGAAAATTCTTTTCTTAAGAAACGTTATTCTTATGATGCTCTTATAGATGTCCTTATTTCTTTTGCATTTCATAAATGGCCAATTTTGCCTTTGAATGGTATCTATTCCATTTTTTCCCAAGTGAATGAGCAGGCACAAAAACTGAGTCATTGTAATGGTGCTACCATTTCACACTCTTTTGACCTTTGCCAATCCATTGGCAGATATGAATTAAGACCAAAGGTGGATAAAGCAATCCGTAAGTGGCCTACCACTTTATAATATATCTATATCTTGTTGCTGCACTACACCCACTACCAATTAACTAGCCGAGAGTTTTCATCCCCACCTGTTGAAAGGCAAGCCTCCCATTGCCCACCAACTTATGCTTTCTGGTCTTGACATTCTGCCAGGAAAGTATCTTTAAAATCTTTTTGGATTGGACATCGGCATCTTAAGCCAAACATAGATTGATGTACCAGGCTTATGTAATAATCTACCACTTTGAAGTAACTCTCAAGGTGATATTTATAGCAGGTGATAGTTTTTTTTGTATCACCCTTGCATATAATTAGTTAGCATTGTCTCATGTCTATTTAAAATCAATGCATGATAGAGAAATACAAATTTATGATATGGAAATTAAGTTTAAGGGTGATATTCGCTCATATTTTAATTTTACTTCCCTTTCGTGCTACCAACCACTTAAAAAAAAACTTCAAGGTTAATATTCTCATTGAAAGAAATCTTTCTTTGGAAATATGATGCTTGCAAATGACATTGTCGGGGAACTTTTCTGGGTTCTTTTTTGGTTTGTGAAAAGTTTGGGTCATGATCACCGTCATATTTATAGCGTCACCTTCAGAAAAGTGTGAGTGTATAATGCCACATCCTTCCCCATGGACATTGTTATTAGAAAGTGTCAAGTCAAAGCATAGGCGTTAGAACATTGGTGTCGTCACTTTCAAAGAAAGAAAAACATTGGTATCATCACTCATCAGTTTGACAAGCAAGTTTTTCATTTGTTGTTTACTTTTTGCACAAGTTGCCTATTATGAGCTTCACTGGTATCAGTAATAGCTCATAGCATGTTATGTGCACTTTATAAGGGAGGTGAAGTTTTCGTTACCATCCACATGGTGGATCACCTTTGATATTCTTATACTCTGTCATTTGGTAGTTGAGTTTTCAAGCAAGTGATGATCAAGCTGTTTAGCCTTCTATAGACTATCTTCCTCTAATCAACTTGTGTTATGATGTCACAGTAACATTCTGGTAATTTGTGCAGGGTAATCTAACGTACACCCCGCGTCTGATTTCAATTGGGTTTCAAGGTGATCATTTTCCCCCTTTTTTTTTTGGGTTTCATATGCTGGCCATGAAGTACTGCCCCCCTCCCCTTCTGCTGCTGTTGTGATTTTAGCTTCACTGATCTCTTATCTGTAAACTGTTGCCGTCAAACATTCATATGAGTATGCAAACATTTTCTTTATTCATCTACATCCATTCACGTACATGTTAGGTTTGTCCTAGGTTACCAATGTTGTCTTTTACTTTTCCTAGTGTTGCCTTATATAAAACCCCATTACAGTTTGAGATATCAGAAGCTGTTTAAGAGCACTCGTTCACGTTGAAGTAACTGGAAGGATAGGAATGGCTAAGAAAGATTGAATGGAAGTGGCAATAGAAGACTTGAAAGAGTTGTTATTATTGGATAATTGAAAACCAGCTTGTTTGGAGCAGAACTGACTAAATGGAAGCATAATAATCTATGACCAGAGGAGCTCCGTGGGATGTCCGGAAACTCCACAGTAGCTTTCTCCTGGCGGTGGCGTCCACTGTCAACGGTGCGATGTGGAGGAAGCCAAGGTCCTAGCAGTCGGGGGGGCCTTTGCTCGAGTCGAGGTTTGGAACCTGGAAAGGGGGACGTTCGCTACTCCTGGGCGGAAGTTGTGTTGGATCAGCCTGGCCGATCTTCCTGTTTGGCTCTGTGACGACGCGGGGATCAATTTCGTGGTCGGTGCTTTTGCAAGGGTGGAGCCAACATCGTTACGACTGAGGGATGGGGGCAGACTCATCATTGTGGAGTTTCTTGCCTCCGCTCTGGTTGCCGTTGTAGCGCCTCCGGCTGTTGCTTTCTATGTTGGGGGGATAGACTGCGTTGTCAAGATCTCTGTCCGGTCGGCGGATCACGGCGGCGCTGAGCAAAGGTTAGGGTTTCACCCACCCTGGATGGAGGTAGAAGATTGTGGTCGGGCGGGCTGTTCGAATTCGAACCAGCCCGCCACGGGGGTTGGGCCGCCCGTAGTGTCGGACCACGGTCGAAGCCCAGTTCTCGGCCCACTTGGTAAATGGTTAGACCCCATTAGCCTTGGCCCATTGGTTCGGCAATTCGAATAGCCCGCCACGGTGGTTGGGCCACCCGCAGTGTGAGGCTACGGTCGAAGCCCAGTTCTCGGCCCACTTGGTAAAGGGTTAGACCCCATTAGCCTTGGCCCATTGGTTCGGCCCACCTGCCCTACTAGTAACCCGGCACCTGACGACTTACCCGAATCCGAGTTCCAGCGCTTACCGGGTACAAGGAGACCTGACATTGTTCCTCTTCTCCACCCGCTTGTCCCGGTTGTGCAGATTTTTCCCTCCTTCGGTGGCCTACGGTTCTACGACGAGGTCTCCTCCGGTGGACCTGCTGCAAGTCACCGACGAGCTTCTCCGGCATCAAGGGCTCAACCCATCGCCCCTCCCGTGGCCGATCTGTTCGGCAGAAGACCTGCAAAGAGTCAGGGCTGCAACCGGCGGGAGCTTAGCCCCATGTTGCCGCCCTCTTCATCTCGAGCAGCGGAGGGCCGACAAGGGGTTGGCGTCGACGCTAGCTATACCCGACGAGCTGATGGAGAAGTTGGTAGATGGTGCTTCTCAGTCTCTCCCCTCCCTAGTCGGCTGCCGAAAGTTGCAGGACCCCTTACCTCTATGGTCGTCGGATGCAGGGTTAGGCAAACACGTTCCTATTGGCTAGGGCCGGTCTTCCCGTCCTACTAGAGGAGCTAGACTTGGTGGTGATGTTGGGGATGGTCTACAAGGCCTGGAGGTACTGACGGACCAGTGTCGGGAAGCTGTTCGGGGTGATGACTTCTTGATAGAGGTGGATGAGGAGGGGCAGTCCTCTTTGCTGCTAGTGCCGTTCCATGTGCCTTCTGGTCCAGGTGCAAAGCTCCATGGTTCTCATTTTGGCTTCGAGCTGATGGTAGTGGATGAGGGGGGTGATGGTGGGGATGAGCGAAGGGGCAGGGGTACCTTGGGGATGGAGGAAGTGAGAGAGATGTTGTGGATTGTGGAGAGTATGGTGAGTGAAAAGGTGCGGGAGGTGGCAAACAAGGTGGGAATCTCTTATGTGGCTGTGGAGAAGGAAGTAAGTGGGGACTTATCTAAAATCAGAAGGAGATGGGGTGCGAGTATTAAGTTGCAAGCAAAGGTAGCTTTAGTAGGAGGGTATGGTGGGGAGGAGAGGGATAACCCAACCTTTTAATGAGGATTGTTTCTTAGAATGTGAGGGGGCTTGGGAGGGTGGAGAAGAAGAGGGTGGTGGAGGAGCGCTGATCAAGAGATGCAAAATTGATATCCTCTGTGTTCAGGAGATCAAGTGTGAAGGGGATGGTGCCTACTCTTATGAAGGAGATTGGAGGTGCTAGATTGACTATGGGTGTTGCTTCCCCAACAGTGGGCAAGTCTATGGGGGTTATGATTCTCTGGAACCCTTTTGAAGTGAAAGAGGTGGGATCAGACAGGGAAGTTAGCAGGTGGGCCATCTTATTGCATTTCAGGCAAGTTAGGGATGGCTTCTCCTTGGACTTCAACAAGGTGTATGGCCCATCTTATTGCATTTCAGGCAAGTTAGGGATGGCTTCTCTTGGGACTTCGACGGGGTGTATGGCCTTCAGTCTAGGTAGGAGAAGCGGCTTTTGTGGGATGATTTACTTCACCACCACCCCTCCTCTGGCCGGCCCTAGTGTGTGAGTAGGACTTCAATGCCGTGGCTGCTCCTTGGGAGAGGACAAGGGACAGTCTATACTCAGGTGACATGGAGGACTTCTCAAACTTTATCCAGGAGGCAGTTTTGGTGGATGTTGATATGGCTCATGGTTGGTTAACTTGGTCCAATATGTGTGCCAATGCTTCGTGCTCTAGGTTGGGCAGGTTCTTAGTGTCGGTAGATGGGAGGACCACTTCTCTGATGTGCAAGTGCTTCCCTGGCAAGGTCTACTTCGGATCATAAGCCAATCCTTCTGAAGACCAGTCGTGTGTTTGACAGGCGCCAAAGTTTTGGGCTTAAGAAGTATTGGTTCAGAGAGGTTGATTTTATGGAGATTGTCACAGGTGCTTTGAATATGCAGGTTGCATCTGCCTCGACGATGGCTACTCTTATTCGGAAGCTGCAACACATTGCTCAAGTGCTCAAGACCTGGGGGGCAAATAAAGCACTCCCAGGGAGGGCAGCGAAGGACAAAATTATCCAATAGATTGAGGGATTGGATTGTCTGGAGGAGGCAGGTCTTATGGATGACGAGGATAGGAGTCTCAGGGATACCTTAAGGGCCCCTTTGATAATTGAATAAGGTGGGTTAGGATGAGTTATTCGTTGATGAATGAGTTATTCAAGTTTGGGAGCCGGAATACACCACTTGGGTCGGATAGAGTAAAGGTCCTTAATCTGGGGTTAACCCATTCCACCTCTCTCATAGGAATACCCTACCCGACCCCAGATAGGATAGGTATCAAACTAAAAATATGAAAACTCATGAATAACCCACCCCGGACTCACTCGGGTTAACTTGTCCTAACCTATTATCAAAGTTGCCCTGAAGGAATAGTTTAATGAGATCATTCTTAGGGAGGAGATCTACTGGAAGGTTGAGATCGAGGGAGAGATGGATTAAAGGAGACAGGAGCACTGCTTACTTCTAGCGCATTGCTTTAGGGAGGAGGAGGGTCAACACCATTACGTGCGTCAGGGTGGGTGACCTCTCCTTCTTTTTTGGGGAGGACATTAGGCGGCACGTCGGAGACTTTTACTCTATGTTCACGGAGGACAAGTATTGTAGGTTCATCATCATCATCATCATCAGAGCCTTATCCCAATTAATTGGGGTCGGCTACATGAATCCGGTTCCGCCAAAGATTTCTATCAAGTGCAATATTCATATTTAAACTCAAGGAACTAATGTCCTTCCTAATAACATCGCACCATCTCATTTTAGGCCTTCCTCGAGCTCTTTTACTAGCATCCACTAAGATTTGGTCACATCTTTTAACCGGCGCTGAGTTAGGGTGACGAAACACATGTCCGAACCACCTGAGTCTATTTTCTCTCATTTTGCTATCAATTGGAGCTATCCCTAAGTCCTTACGGATGCGCTCATTCCTAATTTTGTCTTTCTTAGTCTTGCCACACATCCATCTCAATATCCTCATCTCTGCTACACACATTTTGTGGATGTGTTCCTTTCGTACTGCCCAACACTCGGTACCATATAACAAAGCAGGTCTCACAGCCGTTCTATAAAACATCCCTTTGAGTTTCACAAGCATACGACGATCACAAAGGACACCTGATGCACTTCTCCATCTTAACCAGCCTGCCTTAATCCTATGTGTAACGTCATCATAAATCTCCCCATTCTCTTGTATGATAGACCCTAAATATCGAAAGCTACTACTCTTCGGAATGTTATGTCCATCAATTAGAACCATGTCTTCCTGAACCACTCTCCCATTACTAAGATTACAGTGCATAAACTCTGACTTACTCCTACTAATTTTAAAACCTTTAGACTCCAAGACAAGTCTCCAACGCTCTAACTTAGCATTTAGAATATCAATACTCTCATCAATTAAAATAATATCGTCTGCAAATAGCATACACCAAGGGATATCCTCATGCAATTGTTTAGTTACTTCATCCATAACTAAGGCAAAGAGATACGGACTTAGTGCAGAACCTTGATGCAAACCTATAGAAACGGGAAATTCACCAGTCTCCCCAGCAATAGTTCGAACACTAGTAATAGCAACCGCCGTACATATCTTTAATCAAATCAACATATCCTTGAGAGATTCCTTTCTTTCTTAATGTCCACCAAATCAATTCTCTCGGTACTCGATCGTACGCCTTCTCTAAATCAAGAAAAATTATATACAAATCTTTTCTCATCTCTCTATACTTCTCCATTAGCTGCCGTAGTAAGAAAATAGCTTCTGTAGTAGATCTATTTGGCATAAAACCAAACTGATTTTCCGATACAGTAGTCATACATCGGAGGCGTTTTTCAATTACTCTTTCCCAAAGTTTCATAGTATGACTTATAAGCTTAATTCCACGATAATTATTACAACTTTGAATATCTCCTTTGTTTTTATAGGAGGACAAGTATTGTAGGTTGAGGATTGCAAATGATTTACTTCCGAGCCTCTCCACTGAGAAGAGGGATGTTATCTCCCAGAGTTTCTTAGAGGAGGTTCACTATGCAACATAGATGGCAGTGTCGGTTTCGATGTCAGTTTCGGTCGGGTCCGAAATTATTTCGGTTTCGGTCCGAAACTAAATAAATTATTATTTTTTTGCCAAACTGTAGGGTTTTGGTTTCGGCCCAGTTTCAGCCGGGTAGTTTCGGATCGTTTCAGTCTGAAATCGAAACGTTTCGGCCGAAATTGCCATCCATGCTAGGCAGTCTTCGCTCTTGCAGGGGACAGAGCCCCTGGGCAAGACAGATTCCCTTTGGCTTTCTTCCAGAAGTGTTGGGAAGTCATCAAAAATGACTTGTTGGCAGCTATGAGGGAGTTCCAAGAGGGGAAGGCACACTAAAACCTTCCTTGTGCTTGTCTCTAAGAAGCCAGGTGCTCAAGAGTTTCAAGACTTTAAACCAATTAGCCTGATGAATGGTTATTACAAGATCATCACTAAGGTGATGGCAGGGAGATTTGTTGGGGTGCTGGATAGTCTGGTCAGTAGATTCCAGGGAGCCTTTATCAGGGGCAGACACATTCAGGACAACTTCCTAGTGGCTCATGAGTATTTATTTGCTTTGAAGATTCAGAGGAATAATGGGGTGGTCCTGAAGTTAGATTTTGAGAAGGCTTATGATAAGATTAATAGGCACTGTCTGTTTGATGTCCTGGAGAAGATGGGTTTTGGGAATATATGGATTGGCTAGATCTGGGCCTGCATTTCTTATGCTTCCTTTGCGATCTTGTCGAATGGGAAGCCGTCTTCCTTTTTCTACAGTGGGAGGGGACTCCGCCATGGAGACCCTTTGTCCCCCCTTCTCTTTGTGCTTATAGCTAATGTTCTGAGTTGGGTGTGGCAGAGAGCTGAGGCAATTGATCTGATAAAGGGGTTTCAAGTTGACAGAGGGGGCCTACCCTTTCTCACTTGCAGTACGCAGATGACACCATACTTTTCCTAGTTGAGGGTGTGCAGCAACTGTATATGGTTGGGTCTTGCTGGAGTTGCTGGAGGAGGTGATTGATCTTAAAGTCAACTTCAATAAGAGTTTGCTTATGGGGTTGAATATGGAGGAGTGGCTTCTTTGGAGGGCGGCTTGCACTATGGGGTGTAAGATAGGGGAGTTCCCTATCTCGTACCTGGGTCTTTTGTTGTCTCCAAGTGCTCATGTGTAGATTGGCTTCCTATTTTTCAAAGATATGAGTCCAGGCTAGCTGGATGGAAGGCTAGACTGTTATCTTATAGGGGCAGACTTGCTTTGTGCAGATCTATGTTACATACCCTTCCTATCTACTTTTTCTCTATTTTTCGAATTCCGAAGACGGTGGCAAATAAGATTGAGGATATTCAGGAGAGGCTCTTTTGGCATGACAGTGGAGGGAGATGTAGGAGGTAACATGACATTGCTTGGGGTAGGGTGGCTACTTCCAAGGAAATGGGAGGGCTGGCTATCAAAGATGTGAGGGACTTCAATCTTGCGCTCCTGTGTAAATGGGTGTGGAGGTTTGGGGCAGAGGGGGATAGGCTATGGGCGCAGGTGATCTGGCAGAGATATTATGGTAGGAGGAAAGTTTGGGACTTGGGTCCTATCCCTCAACATAGGACCTCCCCTCTTTGGCGGGATATCTTGGCTTGTAGGGATTTCATCTCTTCTAGTGTCCTTGTTTGTCGGAGACTTCACCTTGGAGGCCGCCTTCCCCAGACTCTGTGGTCTCGATTGCCCCATTGGGGACGGTTTCTCAGGCTTTCAACCCTCTTTTTTCTGGGGGCATCTGGGTTCCAACTTTCAGGCGGGACCTTACAGACTACGAGATGGAGCAGTTCCAGGACCTTCTCTCCTTTCTCCTCCCATTTCATCCTCTACCTGACAAAGAGGATGAATGGGTATGGAGGTGGGGAAAGGAGGGTTTTTTCTCTGTCTGCTCAGCCTACGCCATTATCTCAGATGGAGGTGTTCGTCATCGTCTCTATTCTAAGGTTTGGAGACCTAAGAGTCCGCTGAAGGTGAAGTTACTCTCTTGGAGGATTTTGCTTGGGAGATTTCTTACTCGGGACATACTGAGTCAGTTTCTCTCGGGGATCCAATCCATGTGTTGCTTCTGTGGAGTGGACGTCAACCCTCTGGACCACCTATTGGTAGGCTGCACCTACTCACAGAGGGTGTGGGGAGAGCTTGTTAGGAGGACTCATATAGACTTTGGTCTGCACAGCCAGGTGCACCAATTGATGAAGCTTTGGGGGAGAAGTTGGGCATTAAGAGACAACATGACTGTGTGGTGGCTCATTCTCTATGCCACCCTTTGGACGTTATGGGGGTACGTAACAACCGGATCTTTAAAAGGGAATCGAGAGTTGTCGAGTCGGTTGTCTCCTTTGTATGTGATAGAGTGAGAGATTGAGCTAAACTCCTTTGTATGTGAATTTCTTCAACTCCTCTCTTTTTGTTTTGTTAGGGGGTTAGAGTGACCCACATTGTCTTTGTGTGATATTTTGTATGGAGATTTTTTGGGGTATCTCTTGACTATATTTGTATATCTCTTTTTATTTAATACAACAGTGGTACCATCTACTTTCAAAAAATAAATAAATCTATGACCAGTTGATGTTGCTGGTTATAGGATTAGAATGGGCTGAAGGTTTTGAATTGATTCAATACTTTTTATAAGTTTTAGGAATGTTTTTGTAATAATGAGGAATGATTTTTTTCCTTCTATTTTAAATTCCACCTTGTTTTTGCATGCTACTAAAAATTGGGCCCAACTGGATTGGAAACGGTTGAACCAGATCAGAATTGATCGGAACTGGTCCCATTAGGGGTGAGCATTATTTGGGTTCAACCCGAAAATCAAATCGAACCGATAGATTTGGTTCAGTTTGGTTTGGGTTGAAATTTAAAAAATTTCGATTTGGGTTCAAACCGAACCGTATGAAAAATATTGGTTTGGTTTGGTTTTGAAGTTCGAAAAATCGAACCGAACCGAATAAGGCGAATTTAAGGATATTTTTGTCAAGTTAATATAAGTGTATATATAACTATAAATCTTAATTCTAAAAGTCCAATCCCCGCCATCCTAATGAGGTTTCCGACTCTATTCCAGTTTACTATAACTGAAGTTCTTAATTTTTTATGTGGAAATATCATGGAGCTTGCTCTTACAAGTTACAACTTTTGATGTTATTTCTTTAATATTTACTTAGAATTTCTTTTACCATATCTTTCTCTACTCATTTTTGAATCCAATCTAATTTTTAAAAGGGGACAGGAATATAGTTCAAACCGAACCAAATCGGACCAAACCGAATTAATTCAGTTTGGTTTGGTTTGGTTTCAAAGTAATTCGGTTTGGTTTGGTTCAGGTTGAACCCTTAATTTGGTTCGATTTGGTTTGAGAAAATTCTCTTCAAATCAAACCAAACCAAATCAAACCAAACCGTGTTCACCCCTATGCTATGTAGTCTGAGCCCTGGTCGCCTCACGCCTCAAAAGCCTAGGCGATGGCCGAGGCGTTTGAGGCGAGAAATTAATAAAAAAATAAAATTCACAAAAATATATATTTTTGAACAGTAAATATCATAAAACTGCATATACACTAAACAAGAAATATCATAAAACTGCATATACAACTAACAAGTGCAATATTATAACAAAACAAAAATAGTTTAACAACCAAACAAGTTAATTACATAATCCCATAACACAAAGTGTTTCAAATCTCTCTCAACTCTCAAGCCTCATCATAAATCACTCATAAAAGAGGAGGAGCTATCACTTGGAAGCTCATTCTCATTCTCTGATTGTGTCCTCTCGGAATCAACATCTCTCACATTTATGGAGTGAGATGTGGCAATACTTTTTCTCTTTCCTAGATGACACTTTTTGGTTCCTGCCCCTGTGCTTGGCCCTTCCTCTTCATTAACACCGGCAGCGATTTCAACATCTAGCCATGTGAGGTCCTCTCCTTCATCCACAAAATCTTCATTTTCTGGCGGATTAGCTATCCACTCATTGCAATCATCAATGTCATCTAAAGAAATAGGATCATAGTCACTTTACTGAACACGCAAATGACGAGCATGGAGACGTTGATTATATTGCACAAAAATAAGATCGTTCAGCTTCTTTTGCTCCAACTTATTCCTTTTCTTTGTGTGCACCTACAAGTATATTAGTTGCAACTAATTAAACAAAAAACACTAATCTTTTATGTACTTGAATATGAAATTATTCAACTAACCTGTTCAAATGTACTCCAATTGCGCTCACAACTAGATGCACTACATGTCAAACTTAAGATCCGAATGGCTATCTTTTGAAGGTTTGGTGTGGCGGTTCCAAAGTTCAACCACCATGTAGCTACATCACAAAGAGATTATAATTCACATTTCACAATAATTCTTACTCCGCGATTGCAATGAAAATTAGACAAGAAATTGAGAAAAGCATCCATACCATGAACCATAGAAGTGCGTTGCCTAATGGCCATTTCTCTCCCAAATAGCCCTTGAGCATACTGATAAGCTGCAAGCTCCTTGAAAATTACATCTTGGCACGAGGGTTCTGGAACTAGCTTTTCAATGTAATCATATAGCTCTTGCTTAACTTCTTGATCATACTCAATTTGGGAATTAGAGAAATAAAGAGCTGTATTAAGATAAAGGCCAGCTGCATGTAAAGGACGGTGCATTTGAAAGTCCCACCGTCTATCAATGATTTCCCATATTGGACCATATTTGTCAAGCTTGTCATTTAATGCACTCTTAATACTCTCCTTTGCACGATCCATAGCCTCATAAATGTAGCCCATCGCTGACTTTTCTCCATCAACCAACCGTAAAACCATAACAAGGGGCTTGTATATTTGCAACGAATATGCCACGCCATTCCAAAAAGAAGTCTTTAATATTATGCCCTCTACCTTCTTCCCTTCAATTTTTTTGGCCCACCGATTATTACTAGCAAGCCAATCAGCAGATGTAAACATTCTTCTTAAGCCATCTTTGCAATCAAATAGACTCTGTAAATTTAAGTAGTTGGTGGCAAAGCGAGTGACAGCTGCACGTGCAAGATTTTTGTCATCTGTATACTTTCTCATCATAGCAAGAATTTTTGTGTGCCCATAAATAAATGTAGTAACCAATTTGGCTCTACGAATTATTTCTTTCATTGGAGACAATTTGGAAATGTCCTCCAACATCAAGTCTAAACAATAGGCAGCACATGGTGTCCAGAATAAATGAGGATGGACTGCCATCAACATTTTCCCGACTGTCACATAACTTGACTCATTGTCTGTCACAATTTGGATGACATGCTGAACACCAACTTCTTTAATAACCTTGTCTAATAAATCTGCCAACAATTTGGCCTCTTTCACATGTGCAGAAGCATCAATTGATTTCAAGAAAACAGTCCCACCTAGAGAAAGAGAGTAATACATAATGACATTGAGAGACATAGAAAGAAAAATAGAAAATAGAAAATATATTGAGAGACAGAGAAAGAAAAATCTCACCTGGAGAGTTCACAAGAAAGTTGATCAGTGTCCGTCCCTTCCGATCTGTCCATGTATCGGACATGATGCTACAACCATATCTCACCCAATTTTCTTTTTGGGCTTCCACCAACTCTTGAGTTGATTTTATTTCCTTATGTAAAAGAGTCTCACGAATCTCATGATAGCTAGGCCCTTTATATCCCGGACCGTACTGTCCTACAGCTTCCAACATTGTTTGAAAGCTAGGTAGATGCACAGTATTGAATGGGATGCCAGCTTGATAAAACCATCTACCCACATATTGGGAAACCCTATCCCGATGTTCCTTTTCCCATTTTCTATCTCTTACTAACTTCACTTGTTCTGGATCAGGAGTGCAGAACTTGTCCAGAGGACCCTTCATCCGTGGTGGCTTTGAAATAATGTCATCAAATATATTAACTTCCAGCGATTGAGATTGACATGAATCATTCAACAAATTATCTCTACCTTCCATCTCCCTCACCATTTGTAACTTCTCAGCTTTAACTTTCTTGACATTTTGCATATATTCCCGGATTTCTATCTTCACATCCACGGGAACCTTATGGCAAGCTGTCACATTTGTACCTAGGCCGCCTAAATGTTGCTTCAGCCGATAAATCCCTCCTTTACACACTTTTTTACAAAAATTACATGTTATCTCATCTCTATTTTGTGGATTGGCAGAGGTTCCATATTTTCACCCAATGTCTTTTGGTCTGCACTTTTCTACATTTGGTTAACATACCCGGACGGAGTCTTTTAACGGGTCCTTGAGACCCGATACGCGGATCCGTAGGCGGGCGAGCGGTAGCGGCGAGCGCGCGGAGGAGGCCGACACGCGCGAGGCGCTCGCCTCGGCGAGCCGGGACAACGCGAGGCGGGCGACGGACGCCTCGCCCCGCCTCACCGCCTAGGCGCTCGCCTAGGCGGGTTTTCAACTACATAGCCCCTAGGTCCCATTCCATTGGAGAGCAAATGGACAGAACTGGCTGATTTTCACGAAAACCTACCTTGGAATCAGCCAGAGATGGTCCCAGTTCCAAAAATCTGATTTCTAATTCCTTGATTCTCACATTAAAATGCTGCTTCTATCTGCTCATGCTACTTGTTACATGCTATGATATGGAATGACCGATGCGGCGATGCCTGCTGCATGGTGCACCAAAAACTGGCTGCATTCCGAGCCCATCACTCCTGATATATTAACTGTTTTCCAACCTTTTTTCCTCGTTTATAGCTTCTTGTTTTTTAATTTCTTGATTGATATTAAAAGAGATGGTTCTTAACAGTAACATGTGGAAGGTTAAGAATAATGTTACTGATCCAAACGTTGAAATCAGTAATTCTCTATTTGATAAAGTTTACTTATTTATGGCTACCATATCTTTGTACTGATGTAGTAATTTATCCTGTTGTTTGCTATTTCATAAATTTATATGTTTATCTTATATTTCATGAATGTTAACTCTTCATACTATGTAGACATGTGTGTTCCACACTGTGTAATTCTATTTTTATTGCTTACTAATGTTCTCTTTTATTTCGATTTGGATTCTGTGCATCTCTACTTCTGTTATAAAAGTTGCCAATTTGCCTCTATGCTCCCATTCTATGAAAATAGCTTGCAGGTTTGCTCTTGCCGCAACCTACATCTTAATTTAACAATGCTTGCTTTGTTCTTTATTTCGGTCTGAATGACAAAAATGGGTTTATTGTTAGTTTTCTGTCCACTTTCTTTTTCTCTTTCTTAGGAGGGACAGTATGGTTGTTTAAAAAGGCATCCAGCATATGAAGAGAAGATGCATGAATTTTCTTTTGGTTAAGAACAGATTTTAACCTGAAGCTATTTTCATTATGGTGGGCAATATAACCAAGGTCATTTACAAGAGTGCCAATTCTGCAATTTCACCCATTCTTGCTGTTTTTTCCTTTTCCCGTTTCTTTTCTTCTTCCCATTTTCCTTGTGTACTATACTTACATCTTTATATGCTTGTCATGGTATATACAACTAACAACGACCTGGCTTTACCTTGTAACATCACACCTTATGCAAGCTAGATTTTGCTTGGGTATGTGTTCTGTCTTGGTACAACAAAGTGGAAGATGGTATCAAGTTGGCTGCTGGTTGATAACATATGCTTACCTGTATCAAGAAATTGAAAGACAGAATCCAAAAGTGCACAAGTTTAGTTTGGTTTTTTATTGAAATTCATAGTTGAAAAATCTTTTGATTTCAGTTGGTGGGACTCATCAGGTGGAAGAGGTAGGAAGTGGGAGCGAGGAAGTCAAGAGCTGCTGGCCACTGCAGTTGAAGAAGAAAGAGGGGGGGGTGTTAACCTGCAAGGGCACAACTGGTAGGCATGGCAGCAGCAAGGAGATACAGCATCTGACTGTGAAGAAGCACATGCTGCAGCATGTTTAAGAGTGGGAATTGCTTCCCCTCTTCCCCCATTCTCCACCTCTGTTGACCATGTGGGTGCGCATGGGGTATTAAAAGAATGGAAATCCTCTTTACTGACCTTGATAGAAAGAACATTTATATTTAGATGTTAATGTTATAAATAGTCTTTAAACATTTCAGGTTAGCCTTATCCTTTCAACTGTATTTGACCTTAAATCCTGTCAAACTGGACCAATCCTGGCTGTTCCAATCCTGTTCCTGTCGCTCTAGTCTGAGCATGACAAACATTAATTCCTTCAAGTCGCGCTGGTCTGAGCAGGACAAACTTTAATTCCTTTCTCTGTTGATGCGTTTTAGTTTGATGATGACCGATGGTGGGGATGGCGGGGATGGCGGTGGGTGACTGTGTTAGTCGTTGTAGCAATGGTTTAACTTATGTGCAGTTGCACCATTTTGCCATGAACTTTCGAACAAACTGCTTGGTGCTTCTTTGACTGTGTTGCTTTCTACTTCAGTGGACTCCAATTTACTAAAAAAACTAGTCTTTTTTCCCTTACAAACATTTTGCTGTAGACTCTTGTATCACCTCTCTTTGATTAAGATGATCTTCTTAAAAGAATCAAAAGCTCGCTTCTGATGTATGTATTTGTCAACAGAAGTAAAATATGTGATGGCTTTTATCTATGTTATGTGAAATAATACTCTAGAAGGACTGCTGCTGTTCTCTCGTCATGGTATCTAGGTTGATTATTCAGTTATTTCACTTTTGTAAGCCCAGCATGTTATTTCCTAATAGCTATTTTCATGAGTGCTTATATATGTTCTTTTTGATTCCACTTACACTTGCTTAGGTCCACAGGATCCCTTGGTTCTTTATCTTCTTCTGGTCAATTATATGATGAGATTCCATCATCTGATCCAGCAGATGTTATCACATGGTGAGACTCCCTTCTTTGTTGTGATGATTACGGCTCATCTTATCTTAGAGAATAAAATTTCAGATTTTTGCATCAGTAACCCGATAAAATTTCTTTTAACAAAAAAATATCTTTGAAATCATACTGTCATGAATCTCTTCTTTATAGGAAAAAAAGTCACAATTGCCCTTTTTGATGTTGCCTGAGGGGCATATATGTATCCTATGCTTCTATAAGAGGGTTGTTCATAACATTAAAGGGACATTCATGATATGTTTCTCTGAGGAGGGTATTCATGTCACTGATTTTAAGTGTGCTTTTTCATATATAAAGACTTAACCTGGATTATTCATTCAGATATCCCTAATTTTTTCATTAATTTGTGCAATCAGTCAATGTACAATATAATCCAACAGGTGTTTAATGAGGCCAAGTACCTCGATAATGATCAACTTATTTAAGAACTTCTGTGTGGTTGGCTGATAGACAAGTTAGTGCTCCCCATACCGTGCTGTTGTAATCTTCTTTCCTATAGAAAAGTATTTGACATCCCATAAACTTGTACCAAATTCTCTTTTTGTTAAGCGTGACATACATTCTCCTGCTTTTGCTGTGTTAATTGTAGGGCGGGTGGTGTTTCAAAGCATGTGTCAGAACCTCATAAAAAGAACATATTCTTGCAAAGATTATGGGAAGAGGAACAGCCAAAAAATAATGTCCCAACAAGTCATGTTGAAAAATCAACAGATGAAACTGAGGTGGGAGTTCAAGATAAGGACCTAGTGGGATGCCTAGAAAATGATGTCCACTTTTGGACAGACTTCTCAAAAGTCCACTATCATCCTCGAAGTCTTTATGAGTTGCATGGGTCATGGACAACTGCTCAAGAATTTGACAACTACGGCATTGGAAGAGAATTCTGTTCTGGTGGTTTTCATGCTGAAGAGGTCAATGAAAGGCTTCGATTCTTTGTTGAAGAATGTGACCATTTTCAGGTAGCTTTTTTCTTAGCAAGTCCCCTTACATGGCAGAATTTAAAATCAGTAAATATTATTGTTTTTGTCTTTTCCTTAAAAGAGTTTGTCTGTATTCTTTTAATGATTGACGTAGCTACTGGCTCCTTAGAAGATTTCAGCAGTTTTCTTTCTGGATTGAGATGAAGACTTGCTCTCACCTTTACTTATTTCTTGATTGACCACTGGCTCCTTTCTTTAATAGAGGATCAATTATTATAGTCATGTGCTGAAATTTGTTCATCCTAATTATTTTATGTTGGTTTTCACTTGTGCAAGATAGCCATGAAATGATTCTGCCAAATGTGTTTCTCTTGTTGATCTAGGACTTAGTACATCCTGAAGCAAAATTACTAAAAGGGACATCTGAACTTTGGCATTTACTACTAGGGCACTCACCATTCACATTATTAGAAAAATACGTTTTTTTATTTTTCATTTCTTGTAAGGACTTAATAGGCTTTATCCACAAGATCTTGAGCAATATATGCATGTTGAAGCAAATATTTAGATAAAAACTAGTTTAGTCTGTTACTTGAGTTCATATAGCCTTTAATTTTTTGGATGCATTGACTTTCAAAAAAAAATGGATGCATTGACACCAAAACTCTTGTAGTGTTCAGGGCCAATCATTCAATCAGGTGCATACTTTTGTGCTGCAAATGTTGTTTATGTTCAAACAGAGAATGAATACTGTGTTCTCTTTTTGTGAGAGGAACGATGGTCACGTGAAGGAAATAAACCATGCGTGCAAGAGGGTTAAACAATATTCACGTTTATTTTTCTCATTTTATTAATGTGAATGACATTGGTACTCTCTATTTGATTTCTTTGACATTTTTTTAGAACATGGGATGGGAAAGGAAGGCTAACTTGGTCTCTTTGAGAAATGAAAATGAAAGTGCATGCCTTTTGATTATATATATATATTATAATATAAGTGGTTAACATTATGAAAGTTGAGTTCCCTTATGGCCAATAGAGATGCCCCTTTTAGTAGGTTTTCATTTATTTGAAAATGTTCCCTAATTGGTATGCTCCAATTTATGAATAATCCTCATTTGAGATGTTTTAATTCTAAACAGCCGAATCCTCTCTTGATTATCTAGGGTATCCAATTTATAGTTGATGATTATGGAGGATTTTCCAGTGTAGCTGCAGATCTCTTGGAGCATGTTGCAGATGAATATCCAAATAAACCTGTGCTCCTTTACTCTGCTAGAGGACCTGATGGTTGTAAGAAAGCCACCAGCAGGAGGGAGTCAATGAAGAATGTACTACATGATGCTGTTTCATTTTCAAAGCTGTCATCCTTATGCAAACTGATGGTTCCACTTGGTTTGCCTTCCCTCAGCACGAGTATGCATACTTTACCCAAAGGAGACTTTAATGAAATCATCTAGTTTAATCATGCTTTTTGCAACTCCCTACAGCAGAGTATTTTTGAAAAACTCCTATACAATAAATAATAAATCAAGGTTGGCTGATCTGCCAGGACGGACCAACTTGATTCCCTCTTGGTACGGTACGAGTAGGCCTGACTCGGACTAACCCCCCTGCAGCTTCACCAAATCAGGGACTGACTTACATGTACAGCGAACACATAGTTGGTTATTTTATTTTTAGGTACTCATTGTCTGAGAGGTTTATTGCAAATACACAATCTGTGAGGAGTTAAATGCAAGCATCCTTTTGCATTTTGATGAAATTGATTGTCTCTTACACACTAAATGCCTTAAGCTGAGATATTCCCCTCCCCTATAACTGGGGGCTTCGTTTTGGAGTTTTGGGGTTGGGGTTGCAGGGGCCCATGCTTTCCAGTGTAACTTTTGCATGTAGTGAGTGCAGTTGTGATGATGCTATGATGGCGCATAATGGTGATCAGGGCTTATGTGCCATTAAATCATGCTCTTTATCCTCTAATTGGATGTTTTTAATAAATACTTGGTGCTCAGTCAAAAAAATTGCTTTTATGATTGTCCAGTTGCTTCTAATGCACATGGTTCACCTGGACCATCTTATCTTTTTCCCACTTGATTGTGTGTGATACGTTTTGTTTTGAAAATTTGGTCACATGAACCAGAAATTCATTGGTCTCACATGCCTTATTTCCCTGTTTTGCTACACTCTTTTGGACTATTAAACAATCAAAATTATCTTTGCTGTTATTGCACAGCATTTATGTGCATTTACATGTTTTCAATTGTGTCCACAAATGGCTATCCAATGTGGATGATTGTAAAAGCACAATAATTCCATTACTGAAGCGGGTCTAATCTTTCTGCATGTCTGGTTTTACAGCATGGTTTTTAATGCTTGTCCATGATTCTCACACTAAATAAATGCTCGCATGGTTAGATTTACTGATTTACATCAATTATATGAGTAGTTTTATGCTTATTTTATGTCCAAGTATCATAGCCTGGAGCTTCTTTTGCCTTATTTTATGTCATGGTATAGTAGCTTGAGTTCCTTCCTCAGAGCTGATTCAGAATAACAATTTTTTACCATTGTTAATGTCCATTTCAATTCTTAACCTGATCAATAGTCTGCATGTAAAGGTAAAGTTTCTGCCTTCCTTCGTGTGGATGATGCAAAGCCTTTCCACTGCAGTGCTGTTTATGCTGCTCCAATACACTCTCTGAGCCTGCCCTTCCGCATGGACCCACCTGGACCCACTGCAAACTCTGTGTATGTTACTGGTGCTGTGGATGTTGGTGGACTCGTGCAAATGTTAACAGGACAAGCTAGGCAAAGCACGGTTGCAATTTTAGATGCAGCATTGCCAGCACCATGTTTGGGAGGTAGGGCAATCCGATTCTCATTATGCACATCTAAGAGAGATATATAATCATTATTTCTTTGTGAACCAGGTGACGATACTAATGGATCATTCCTGAGGAATTTGCATCCATTGACCCCTGAAACAGCCGTGGATGTCGAAGACTCGCAAGCTATTGAATCCTTGGTTGTTCATGGGGCTTTTAGCTCAGGTGGCCATCAGTCTCTAGTCATCCCATTTGGATTTATAAATCTCTTTTGTTTTGACAATCCCAAGGAGAGATTTTTGTTGATTCAATTCCATGTTCTCTTGCTGTTTTTCTCATGATTTCTTTCTCTTTAAAAAAAAATATTGATAACCAACAGGGCATCGTGCTTCAATTTCTGAGGTGATGGATTCAGTTCGCAGTGCACATCAACATGGATTACCAAAACCAACGTTCTTGCATCTATCAGCTGCTCTTTGCCCACTTCCAATTCCGTTGCCTTTCCCATCCATCTTTGGTAACCATGTGGGTCAACATGGGGAATTGTTACGGAGCCCTATTCAAGGTAATCTGTCAAGGGGATCACTTGAAGTGAATTCAATTCCCATGGCAGCAAAACTACGTTCCAGTAGTGCGATCCTGCCTTTCATACAGAGAAGATCAGATAACCTTCGCAGGTTTGGGATCGAGGGAGGAGCAGCTGGAACTCGATTGCTTCGTGATTGGGGATTTGCGAAGGATGAAGTAGAGGATATGGGGGAAGACTTGTCTAAGATGTTAATGGTATTGAATCCTCAGTGTGAATCATCGTCTGATTCTGATTAGATACTTGTCAGTCTTTGCAGTTTAGTTTGACGTTTACATTTCCATGTGACAACGTACGTGATAGTATGATCTACCGGAATCAGCTGTTTGAGTGCATTATCCTGCTCATGTATGTGTCTTGCTCGCCAATCTCTGTTTAGAGGCTACAGTCTACAGGTGCTTGTTTTGTAGGATTGTTGGTGCTGAATGAGTAATTGAGAAGACTTGTTACTTGCAACCTGTCAAGAAATTAGTTTATAACTGGTCAAGAACTCATTTGCATGTCATCACACTGTATTGAAGCGAATTGCTTTTCAAGTCCACGAGCCATCTTCTAATCACATTTGAGTTGGAAGGATTCATTACTATTTTTCACCACGAAGCGGTTTTCCACTCGAGTCGTGTAATCTCGACTTAGGAGTTGTTTGGTGAACCATAAAATGTTGTATAAGACAGTGTTTTTCGTATGTTTGGAATGTTATAAATTATTTTATGAAGTTTTCCTTACATTTGGAATGTTGTAAATTATTGGGTTTCAAAGTTGGTTCTGGTCTTCATTTTTTAGGTCAAATTATCTAAAACAAAGGTCTGATATTTTGAAACTGGTGATTTTAAATCAAGGGTTTTATTTGCTCCGATTTTTTGAAGTTGTTGATTTCAAAAGTGACATCTCAAACTAAATGCCCCCTTGGTAACCCAAGATAGGGATTTCCGAACATAAAGTGAGGCATTTGGGAGAATCTAAGGGCATGTTTGGAAACGATTTATGGCAGGTGTTAATTATTGAAATTTCTGACTGGGTCATAAGTGTTTCCAAATGGTGTTGAGTGTTCTAGTTCGCATGCATTTTTGGATTTTGACAAATGGATAGAGAGAGACTTGGGGAGGGCAACTCAAAATTTCTAAAGAGGGAGTTTTTTTTTACTTTCGAAGGGATTTTTAGGCATCGATTTTTACTTCAACCCTCCACTTTCATCTATTTGCATAATATGACATCCAAACGGTGCACATCTCCCGAGCCTCCTCTTCCTCTTTCACCCATCCCCCTTGGAAAGCCTAACCTCCCCATCTTATGAAAACCCCTCTCGTTATCGCCCATGCCCTCGTTGGCTCGTCGTCGCCTTCTTCCTAGTTGCGGTACTGCTATCGGCTTATGCCCTCGTTGGCTCGCCGTCGCCTTCTTCCATGACGTCCCCCCTCCCTCGGATCCCCTACGTGCCCTCCTCCATAGCACCACCATGGCCATCACCTCTCAACGGTGCACAGAGCTCTGCAACTTCAGTCGGCCCCCATTGGAACCAACCCCCACCCTCTGCAGAGCACCCCTGCAACTCCCCCCCACCACCCTCTGTAACCCCCTTTCTCCCCGCCCCCCCCCCAATTGTCTCTCGCCGACACATAGAGCTCTGCAACCCAAGTCGGCCCTCGCCAGAACCACCCCCACCCACCGCAACCCAAGTCAGTCTCCGTCGGAACCCTTCCGCCGCCACTGTTGACTGCTTGTTCTTCTCGGGGGAATCTCTGCAGGTGTCTCGGACTAGTCCAACTGTTTGTTCATCTGCCTAACCCAACCAAATGGGATTCAGATTTATTTTTAAAAAATCCTACCACGTGTCATGCACGTACGATGTCAGCGATTTCGAAAAAAATCTCGAGAGCTGTACGTAGCATTACCAAAAGATACCCCCAAGAGATGCGGATGCCACGGAACATTCCCCTCTTGTTCGTCTCGTCATCTGTTTGTGCTGCGTAAATAAGGGTAAAGTGACCATTCTTTAGAGAAGTGTTTGAACGACGTTCGTTGATGTCACCGCAAGGTTTGTTAAATAAGCTCACCCCAAAAATAGGGGCCAAAATGTGTGACATTTTCTGGTAGGGATCAAGAAACAAGTGAGGAGGTCCGTCTAACATGGGACACCAAATGATTTTTTTTATCATTAATCTTTTTAATAATTTAAAATCGAACATAGTTGATTCAGAACTCTAATTGGGCACCGGATATCCAGAATCCAAGATTTAGTAATATCACTGATCGACGTATCATAAGAATCGAAAATTATATATCGAGTAATTCTTCACCCACCTTATTTCTGAATTCGATCAATTGTTATTTATCTACCTCAACATGAGACTGAGGGCGTGTCTGGGAATACCACTACGATAACATGATTTTTTAAAATCTTCTTTTCGTACTGAGACGTCCGATGTCAGAGATTAACAATGATTAAAAATTTTAAAAAATTGATCTCAATGTGCTTTTAAGATTTGAAAAATATAATCAGATTTGTATCTGTGTTCTCTCACCACCTCAGAATCTCCTCTCCACGAAAATCAAAAAATGTCTGATCATTTATTACAAATTAAATCATGTCAGAGGATTTTGACTCGAATAGGTTCACGGACGCGCCCTATATTTAGGGTCCCTTTGGTTGAGATTATTAAGGGATTCCAATCATTGGAATCTCCTGCATAATTTCATCCCAACCAAATGACCCAAAAGTGTCTCGACTTTTGTGTTAGGTGGATTTTTTAAAATGGAGAGAGAAAGACACAAAAGATGAGGTGTTCAATAATCTACAAAATCTCCTCTCATGGAGCTTCGGGGTAGATTTCGAGGCCTAAAATCTCTGACATTATGACAGAGCATAAATATAGAGATTTTTCAAAAAAATCCACCTGAACAATTCGAATCAAAGGAACCCTAAAGAAAAAATGGAGAAAAATTCCCCTCAGAGGATCATTACTCTTGTCTTGTGAGAGGACAGAAGTAGACACGAGGGAGGCAGGAAAATTTACTAGGTAATGATTGGCAGCGAATTATTTGCTCCGGTCCTTTTACTGTTCGCCCCTGTGCACTTCGGCAAAGCATCGGACTTCAAAGGAAGGAAGTTGTGACACGAAGGAAAGCCTCGAGAAGAAATTAACCTCCTATTTAAGTTTGGTAATTAAACATGGATGCAGGTTAGGTGCTCTAATTCTTGTCATCTCCAATTAATGAGAGTAAGGCTCGTTGCACATTTATGAATGTGTAGTGTCTTTAAATTTTTTATAAAAAAATTTTGAAATGACTTTCAAGATACCATAATTTGAGATGTAAATAGCGTCACTGTTAAATTATCTAAAAAATTTTAAATAAATAATGTGAAATTCATTCTTTTAAAAATTGACTTATTTTATGTTTTAATTTTTTAAATAATTAGATGATGACGTGACTTACTTTAAATTTTTTAACAAAAAATGAAAAAAAAATTAAAGACACTATACACCCAAAGTGTGCAACACACCCATGCGCCACTTAATTGGTGCACATGAAATCTCTTCAAATATGTGTTTAGAGCCAATTAGCCCAATTAACTCTGATCATTGAGAATCCATTATGCCCAATTTACACATAATAGGCCCAATTAGACCCTATTAATCCAATTGATACGAGCTAGCAAATCCTAGCAAGTCCATTATACCTACTTGACCTATAACAAACCCAATTGACCGAACCACTACTTACTTGATCTTACATTGAGACTGGACATAGTGATTGTTTGACATTGGGCATGTTGTTTTCTAGCTATTCGAAAGAACTAGAAAAAGTGTTATTCAAGGGATAGCGGTCAGTTCTCATCCCAAGACATAATATCGACCACATTCCGCTCTGCTGGTAGCAATTTCCTTTGGAAATTTCTTTCATTAAAGTTATGCAGAGTTGCGATGGTGAAGATACAATTCCTGTTTTCTTCTGTTCAATGATGGTATCAATATGAAGGGAACTGGTTTCATTGTCCTGCAGAAAACTCTAGTCTAGTGATTCAATTTCACACTGACGTCACATTACCCTTAAACCTTAGCTCAAGTTGATCGCTTAAAAGATTAAACTGCTTTCTCAATATAAAATAAAATAAAATAACATAAATCAGCAGTTGTATTAACCATACTTTCACATGCAAAAGAAAGAAGTGAGGAATGGCAATTTTGTCTCCATTGGAATAAAATGTGAATACTATTATTTCAATGTGCAAAGGATCTATCACTGCTCCCAGGACACAACACAATGAGGAATGAGTAAATGGAGTGGGAAACAGTATGACACTGTAACAATTCTTTAGTACAATCTTTTCACACAACCTGTAGTTAAACCGCATGTTAGTTAACAACCACTTTGACGGATAAACTAAAACTAGGCAGCATACTTAAACACTAATCATAATCTTGTGTTGTTCGTGACATGGTATGTACAGTCACTGTGACGTCTGATTGTCTCGTATCTTTTGCAAGCTGCATGCTAACTTTTCATCTTTGTTGCTTTGTATCTTCTCTAACAGCACGGATTTTTACATCTTAGAGTAGGTGACAAAGGTGAACCAGGAGGATAGGGTAACGGTAGTTCTAGGATACAGAAGATTTCGGCCAGTGCACCTTTCAGCATATCCATCTCCACTTTGCTTTTATGCTGTAAAACAAGCAGCTTGGAAAAAACCAATCTTACAGAAATTCAGATATGTGGGAATGGGAACCACCCAAACTTTTCTGCCTAATCCCTGCTCTTTCCAAGTCATATAGCTCAAGCTGCTTTGTAACCCATGGAGGGTCATTTGGACTAAGACACAGATGCTCGTGAGTGTGCTTATGCTTAAAATCTGGAGAGGATTTATATGGCTTCTCTTGCCTATTGTCCCACCAGTCATGTGGGTTAGCAAAGAACACCTGCCACAACCGCAGGCGATCTCTGTCTTCCTTCTCTTGAACAGCCTCCACTAAAATTTCATCCACGGAGCAAAAGATAAACATTGTCAAGAAAGTGTCAATGAATCAGAGGAAGACACCATGCATGCATAGTTTAAAACTTATACCCTAGTATAGCTTGGAATCAATTATACTCAGGAAAATTGAAGACGGAAAACATGAGGTGGCCATACTGCTCCATATTCTTTGTACGCTAAATTCGGAATGGCTTTGAATTGAAAAGAAAGAATGGAGAAAGGGAAGAAAAAAAAAACAACATACCAGAAGAGCATGATGGTACATCTTCATCTATTGTATGGGGATTTTGAGAAGCCTCAATTGTACCAGGTTGGTGAACATAATTCAGGTCCTTTACAACTACCTGCATAAACTGAAAAATCAGAACCAATGACGTAGAATAAAAATAATTAACAAATTAATAGAAACTCACCCCACTAAAGGATTGCCAAGTGCCAACGGGGACTGGGTTATTATATTGATAGGCCAAGCATAAATGTAAGTGATAATATTCTGAACAGCACATTATAACATGATAAAACTAGGGGTTTTTGCATATAAACCGTTGTTAAAATGAAAATCGCAGATTTGTTATTCCTGCATTTGTATTTCCACACACATCATTTGAAAGATCAATATTGTGCAAAAAGACTATTTTAAGTGGTTCTTTTTGCATTTTTAATGACATATGTGCAAATACAAATGCAAGAATGATGAACCTGTAATTTTTGTTCTAACGATGCTTTATATGCAAAAATCCCTAAAAATTAACAGTAAAAATTTGGCTAATTGCAAAAGATGGCCTGGAACTGGTTTCAACGGCACTATGATAACGTCCAAACTATGGCTAACTGCAATAATGAAGAAACTACATCATTCAAGTTTGTGTCATCTGCTTGTAAAGTAAAGCATATCATTAGTTCCTGTGCAAGGATAGAACCAAATGGGCAGAACAACTTGAGCAATTTTGAGTTGCAATTTCTACATGAGAACATTACACGAACCTTATGCACAATTTCTTTCTTTCCATCAGCAACTCTTTCATAGGAAGACAATTGTCCAGAAACATATACAAAATCTTTTGGCTTCAAATACTTTAGTGAAACTTTTGCAAGCTCATCCCACATCATAACCAAAATCCTGCCAAATGTTGCATAGTAAGCAAAAAGGATGAAAGATATCAAGTAGATAATTGTAGATCATAATATCATATAGAAAATAAGAAAGAAAGAAAGAAAGAGATAAAAAATAAAACCAGCAAGCAACAAACTGTTGGAGGAATGTGAGAAAAAAGTAAGAAAAAATTATCCATGTGGATTGCAGAAAACATCACCATGCATCAGTCAATCCAGTGAGAAACAAGAAAGCAGTACAAGGGCATAAATCCCCTGACGCATTGCAAATCTTGCAAACCAAGGAGAGCATCTACTACCTAATCTGTTCAGGTTCAGTTCAACCTAGTAAGGAAATGCAATGGCAAAAAGTGCATGGTTTAAGCATTTTACCGAGGTTTGGCAGAAACATACCAAATTTTATTAGGAGCCGCCTAATAGCAATATTTAACCTAAAAAAAGGACAGGCAAATCCACAAGTAACAGAGCGACCGACATTTTGGATAAGGAGTCTACGGAAAAGAAAAGTTTTTTTTTTGGCCAGACTAGACAAGTCAAGTCAGGACTAGCTAAATTCTAAACTTTTGGCAGGGAAGAAAAGCGAAAGAAAGCATGGCCACCTCCTGGACATTTTCAAGCCAAACATGCCCCCCTGTTCTTGTTGGAAATATTTGGGCAATATGCTAGTCCAGATATTAACAAACCAATTATCAAACTAATCTACTATAATAGCAAAAAGAGAAACGAGTTTAGAATCGCCTAATTGGGAGAGAAACGTGTCTCGGATGACACTGTCTTTGAAACGGAAGACGCCTCCTCCTCATAGCACAGGGTTCACCGGCGTTCTGTCCCCGAGATATGACTCAACCCCGCGATTCCGCCGGCTTCTCTAGGTGCAAGGCTAGAGTAGTCCTGAATCTGATCACTTGTTGATGAAGAACTGCCGAGAACAAAAGAAATTGCAGAGAGTAGAGAATTCGCTTCGCATAGTTTCAGAGAGCACAGTTCGCAGCAGTGTTTTCTGTATCTCAGAAAACCAGAACCGAGTCCCTTAATGGAAGTCTCGGGCAGTTGGCGGTTGGGAAAGAAGCAACCCTTGGCCAAGGCCCAACAGACGCGTCACGTCGCGCCGCGGCCCAGCACAGCACAAAAGCAGCGCGGCAAACAAATAAACAAACAAACTAATAAATAAATAAATAAATAAATAAAATATTTAACATCTTATGTCCCTTGGGTCCCGACCTAAGAGTGAGCTCTCCAATACATAAAGTCAAAGAAATCTTTTCAACTTCCCATATGGGACAAATCATTAACGAGGGAATTTGAATCAACACAATGGCTTCATTTCCAACTGTTCTCACCATTAATAAGGTTCAAAACCCACCTTCTGGAATATATATATATATATATATATATATATATATAACAAGGGTCAAACCATGAAATTCATCTGTTATCAGTGCCTTCTAGTGAACAAAAAGAGACCCCAAATCTGATTAAAAAGATAGAAGCACGTAATTCTACAGACTGCAAGTGACAAACAGCAAAGTTGTTCATTGTAACATCAGTTGAAGGCTTGAAGCACTCACACTAGCGCTTGAAATAAGAAGACCAAAGTTCACATCTGAGATGATCATCATAATAAAATTCACGTCTTTATAACAGAAAGCGCACCCCCCCTTCTCCACTAATAAGACCCCAAACTCCCCCAAACCCCCACAGACGCGCGGAGGGGAAGAATAAAAAGACGCCAAAAGAGGAGAAGGGTCCCACCGGAACGACGAGAAGTCACGGCAGTGATCGACCCACGGTGCCTTCTCCACTTCGATCAAGGTGTATGCCCCGACGCTGCCCGATCTGGAGTCGCACCTCCGCGGGTGCAACCTCACCGTCCCGATGACGCTGCAGGTATTTGCGGGCACATCCCACGGCCGCACCGTCGGGGGCCGGTGGCACCGGAGGTGCCTCCGGTAGGCGGGGCTCTCCTCGGTGCTACCTTCGAAAAAGCTGAGGATCCCGTCGCCCCCGGCGGACGATGAGGAGGAAAAGAAGCGGAAGGGGCGCAGCAGGGGCGCATTCTCGGCGGGGCGGAGGAGGAGAGAAGAGAACAGGCGAGCCCGGTGGCCCATCGCTGGCCCCCGGAAGTTGGGGTTTAGGGTTTTGGCGGGCTATGGCGCGCTCGCGGGAGGGCTTCTCGACTTTCACACGCGTCGACAAGTGATTGGACATTCGCTGGGTACAAACGTTAAGATGTCCACGGAATGGTCTTGGGAACGGAGATCCGGAAAGGGTCCGAAAGTGGGGCCCCCATCCCCCCCTCTCCACTCCCCCGTAACCGGCGCAAAAAGAATACTGTTTAGACACGAACCGAAACCGAAATAGATCCGTCCCGGTGAAATTTCCGGGTACAAGATTTTTTAACCGTTTTCTGATGTGCGCCGACCTGCTAGGCAGTTACCTAATGACAATGCAAGATGCTAGGTGTCTAATTATATGGTGCACGGGGGGTCCACTGGGTTTGGAACTTTAATTTTATTTACATAAAACAAGTTCAGCATAATTAACATAGAGATTTATATATATATAATATTGTTAAAATAAAAATAACAGATTTATCATTCTTACATTTATATTAACACATATATTATTAAATGTGCAAAAAAGTACAGAATTACCTTTTTGTACTATATATATATATGTAAAAAGACCATTCGGTGTTCTTTTTGTGATATTTTTAATTATATATGATGGGTTGAACTCGAAATTTGATATAGATAATAAACAGGGCTTTAAATGAAAAGGCATACCTTTACGCAGAGGAAATATATATATATATATATATATATATATATATGTCAAGAACTTGCAGAGTCGAAAGGCAGCTTCAAGAGTCACCTTCATGAGTCCACACTCCAAATCCCAAGCCGAGGTGACGTGCCTCCGTGAGCGTGATTCACCCTTTCCACGTGCACTACATGAGCAGCCGAGAGAGACGTCTCTCTCCCTTTTCCTCTCTATTTTATTCCCTTCACACGGGCACAGCCGTGGGCACGGCCGCAGCAAAAACTCTCTTTCCCCTTTTACTGCACTTCGCTTTTAACTTTTCTCCTCTCCCCATTTTACTCGGATGGTGGGGGATATATATAGTGGTGAGAGAGGGAAAAGCTTCGAAGAGAAGGCAATGGGAGAGAGAGGGAGCGGATAAAGGAGAAGAGGTGGAGGGGGCACCGCAGGGTGCCACGTGGGGTGGTCCCTGCGGTTCCCCAAGGGACGCCCCCCCCCCCCTTTTTGCGTCTCAGTGGGGTCGGCCCAAGGGGCACCGCATCGCCGCGTCGCACGTAACATGCTCCCACTTGCACCTAAGGGTCGACAGTGAAAATTCAGACACACTGAATGTATCCAAGCTCAACGGTCATACAGGAAATGGAGTGTGCAACCTCCGCGAGATTCTTCGAACAGTAGAAGGGTGTTTCGTTAAGTTGTCACCTAACTAACGGAGCACTCAAAACATCTCGGTGTGTATCTCAGATATTTTTAAAATTCACCTGATTTGACACTCCGGATCTCTCGAAAACAGAGTGTCAAACCTCCAAATACTGAGTGCCCATGACTTTATCATCACATAGACGATAAAGCCTCCCGGGATATGAGCAACTAAGCATGGTGAAATTTAAAATGTCTTCCCTATGCTGCATATGTCAATCCAATTCTTCTTGACCGCTTTCTTAGACATGTTCCGCTGGACGGTATTAATCGTCGCCCTAAGAGACATGCTAAAGTAGCGACATCAAGCGTCCTTTTCATGACATAGCGCTGCAGGTCACTAGGGATACACTAGGAATCACACAACTGTGATTCATGAGCTCACACAATGATGAAGAGAGATCCATTCATCATTCTCATATGCGGTCGAATAATACACATGCGGTATGATACGCATGCCGCGGTGTTCTTCCATTTTCATGGGTGTGTCATTAATATGATTATTAAAATACCGCACGGATACCAGTTTAGTTGCGACTTACGCATCTAACCCGAGTCATGCAAACCAGTCGCTCCCACTGAGCACCTTCTTGCGACTCAGGTATCCGGAATTTTCAGGCTCCATGGGATTACCGTAGAATCCTCATGGTCGATCTGCATCAGATCTCATCTTAGTCCTTAACTAAGGCGGCATATATAATCTGTTCGAGATATTCCCCTTACACCATGACCTTCAGGGTGCCGGGAATATCAAATGCCTCATCTTTGTCGCTTTCGATAAGCGCCAAAGGTGAATCACTTGTGTGAGTAGGTGATTCTTAGCCCGGTGACACTCTGACGATGTGTAAAGCATTCGCATAATGCACATAACATAATAAGCAAACTTTAATGATGTCAACACTTGTAATAATTACAATTTATAAAGGCCCATAGACTTACAATGGCCAACAAAACTTTCTCTAGCTATTTGCTTTGTTAGTGGATCAGCTACCATACGACCAGAACTAATCTGGCGTAGCACCACTAACCCTTTTACAAGCAAATCTCTTATATAGTGGTAACGGATATCAATGTGTTTCGTTCTGCCATGATATTTAGGATCCTTAGCGAAAGCAAGTGCGGAAGTGCTATCTGTATATAGCAGTACACCTTCATCCGCATGAGGTGTAAGCGCCAAGCGCTTCAACAAATTCCGCAGCCATACTGCTTCTTGACTCGCCGCAGAACAAGCCACGTATTCTGCCTCCATAGTGGATAGGGCAATGCAAGGTTGCTTCTTGCTGCACCACGAAATAGCTCCACCAGCTAACAGGAACACAAAGCCTGAAGTGGACTTGTGCTCATCATGGTCACCAGCCCAATCCGCGTCACTGTATCCCACTAGCTTTAGGTCACCTCCGTGGTAACGTAGGACATAGTCTGATGTCCCTCGCAAGTATCAAAAAATTCATTTAACTGCCTTCCAATGTGCAGGACCGGGGTTACTCTGATAACGGCTAACTAAACCCACTGCGAAGCTAATGTCTGGCCGAGTACACAACATAGCATACATTAGACTTCCAATTGCAGCGGCATAAGGCACTCTAGACATTTCTCTCCTTTCTTCTTCATTTTTGGGACATTGATTAGCACGAAGGACACATCCTCTTTCAACTGGAGTATCAATGGATTTTGAATTTGCAGTCGAAAACGCTCCAGGATTTTATTAATGTAGGTTTCTTGAGACAAACTCGATAACCTTTCCGAGCGATTTCGCATAATTTTTACGCCGAGCACATAACTTGCTTCACCCATATCTTTCATCTCAAAGACAGAATATAGCCATCCTTTGATAGCATTGATTAACTCCATATCATTTCCGGCTATTAAAATGTCATCAACATATAACGACAAAATGAGGAAGCTCTCTCCCACTCGCTTGACGTACACATAGTGGTCCTCTTCAATCATCTCAAAATCATATGAGAGGATTGCCTTGTGAAATTTTAAGTACCACTGTCTAGACGACTGTTTTAAGCCATATATCGAGTGTAACGACCCGAGAATCCGATTACCGGGAAGGCCCGATAACCCGAGACTCGCACCGCCACCCACGAGCCCGAAGACTCGGAAGGGTTAAAAGGATGGTGTGGAAACTACACAAGTATCACAAATAATTACAGAAATTAAACAGTTAATATTAAGCAGGAAATAAATTAATCAATTACATGGTCCACAATAGAAATTAACAATAACCACAGTCCACGACTAGTACAGTGACAAGAAAGGAAAGTACAGCTACACGGGACATACCCCGGCTCTGACCTCTGGCACTACCTCTGGGCACCCGCACCACGCTGCGCTCCTGACGCGCTCCCCGAAGGTGGCGTCTCACCTGAAACACGGTGAAAACACGCAGGGAATGAGTCTCGGAACAAGACTCAGTAGGGATCACTCGAACCCTACCTCGAAAAACGAGAAACCACTACACTAGCGGTAGGAAAGTACCTCGGAAAGGAAAGCCCTGTACTCTACAGAACTAGACCCTACGGCACGCAAACCGACACGTGCCACGGTACGAGAAGACTGAAACCAACGATCGAACCGTCAAAACCCGAAGGTGGGAAACACACGACTGACAGTCTGTCACTCTGTACTCGACAGGAGTACCACCCACTAGAAGCACAGCCGGTAGCGTCCCCTGACGTCTGACACCGCACCGCAGGTGAACCGCCTGACGTGGTAGGTCCTACCCGAGGCGCACACACCGTACAAGTAACCACAAACAAGTGACTAGCTAGGGTCACTGTAACGACCCGAGAATCCGATTACCGGGAAGGCCCGATAACCCGAGACTCGCACCGCCACCCACGAGCCCGAAGACTCGGAAGGGTTAAAAGGATGGTGTGGAAACTACACAAGCATCACAAATAATTGCAGAAATTAAACAGTTATGATATTAAGCAGGAAATGAATTAACATTTTACATGGTCCACAATAAAATAACAACAACGGCAACAGTAGTCCACGACTAGTACCGTGACAAGAAAGAAAAGTACAGCTACACGGGGCATCCCCCGGCTCTGACCTCTGGCACTACCTCTGGGCACCCGCACCACGCTTCCGCTGCGCTCCAGACACGCTCCCCGAAGGTGGCGCCTCACCTGAAACACGGTGAAAACACGCAGGGAATGAGTCTCGGAACAAGACTCAGTAGGGATCACTCGAACCCTACCTCGTAAAACGAGAAACCACTACCCTAGCGGTAGGAAGGTACCTCGGAAAGGAAAGCCCTGTACTCTACAGAACTAGACCCTAACGGCACGCAAACCGACACACGTGCCACGGTACGAGAAGACCGAAACTCAACGGTCGAACCGTCAAAACCCGAAGGTCGGAAACACACGACTGACAGTCTGACACTCCGTACTCAACAGGAGTACCACCCACTAGAAGCACAGCCGGTAGCGTCCCCTGACGTCTTACACCGCACCGCAGGTGAACCGCCTGACATGGTAGGTCCTACCCGAGGCGCAAACACCGTACAAGTAACTACAACAAGTGACTAGCTGGGGTCACGCCCGTCGACGTGGGTCCAACCGCCCCCAACCACGTGTGCACACACAGACCGCGCGTCCCTGGTCTGGCCCTCTGACCGGTTTTCCCCTCAGCCGGACTCTGGCTGCAAGACGTGGGGCCCAACGGTAACCGGTCCACAAACCGTCTCTAAAGGTCAGCCCGTACACCACTCCCTGGTGCGACTAGCACACGCGTACTAGTAGGCTACGACTAGTGGAGGGTCACAGAAGGAGTAGACTCTCAAGTCTCGGAAAACAACGGTGCAACTGCAGGTACGAGGAACGCTCCTTGCACCAACACCGACGCACGGTGACCAGCTGACAACAACATCTCCCGGTACACTCTGTACGACGAGAGACACACCGACGCAACCCGTACCCTTGAACGGTCCACACTGGGCCGCTCAGGGATGTACGGTCACACAGGGACCGCACAAGGATTAGAACGGTCATATCAGGACCGTTCCACCCAGGGTCCAACGACGGATAAACGGCCAACACAGGACCGTTCAAACAGATGTGCGGCCAACTCTTGACCGCACGTGGGTGAAGAACGGTCACCTCCTGGCCGCTCGTCTCCCAACGGTAAAAACCCTGGACGGTTAGTCCTTAGCCGCACTTGGGGAAGGGCGGCTACGGCTTAGCCGTTCAGGAGTTGTGCGGTCAGGGCCAGACCGCACATCCAACCATAGCGCTAGGGGATGTACGGCCAGCACCTGGCCGTGCAAGGGGTTATGCGGTCAGCTCCTGGCCGCACATCCCAGAGCACTGCACAACGGTCACAACCAACGGTCAAAACCCTTGGGGTTGGGCGGTTGATGTGGGGCCGCACATTAGGATATGCGGTCCCACGATAGACCGCTCAAGCCCACTGCGCGCCAAGCCTCACCCAAAGCGCGCCGAGCCGATGAACGGTCCGAACGGAACCGCATAGGGGTTGTGCGGCCACTGGTTCGACCGCACATCGCTCACCGGCGAGAAAACGGCGAACCTCACCGGAATCGCCCAATCGGCCTCAAAACAAACCCCACGGAGGGGGAAATGGCGAGAGAAGAACCCCCAAGCCCCCTAGCATGCTCCTACGCCCTTAAACCGTGAAATCGGGGCTCAAAACGATGGATCGGACGAACTCACCCCGCGGCATGATCGACCCTTCCCGGCTCAAAATAAACCCCTCTCGACCTCGTCTCGAGCTGAAACTCACGGGGAAGGAAGACATGAGGCTAAGGAACGTCACCCTACCTCCGGTCCGCGACAAAACGCTCCGATCCGAGCTCGAAATCGCGAAGAACGCCGCTAGAATCTCGCCTCTCCACGCCTCCCACGCTCGCCGTATGCCCGCACGATCGCCACCACGTCACCCACGTCCTCGCGCCGTCGCACCGCCGCCGTCTGCAGCCGGAACGGGGGTCGGCACGGTCGAACGGGAGAGAAGGAGGGAGAGAGCCGGCCACGGTCGCGTGAGGGAGAGAGAGGAAGAAGAAGAAAAGAGAAAAGAAGAAAAAGAAAAGAAAAGAAAATGGGAATATATAGAAAATCCGATTTTTCGGAAAAATACCGAAAATTAGAAAAATACATTTCCGGAGTCCTCGGAACGCACCGATCGCAACGGTACCACTCGTGCCTCGGGGAACTGCCCGGTTCGCCCGCAGCGAGCGTCCGAAGAAAAAGCCGAAACACACACCGGAAATCGGAAAACACGCGCGGAAAAAGCCACGGAACGCCTCCGGGCCTCCGAAACGACTCCGGATCGCGCCGATCCGAACACGAAAGATGTCCGAAACGAAATTTCGGACACAACGGAGCCGGACACTCCGAAAACTAGATCCGGGACCCACGAAGAAGGATCCGAAAGGTCCGGGATATTACAGCCCTCCCCCCTTAAGGAATTTCGTCCTCGAAATTGAGAACAACCCAAGGGGAAAGAAGAGGAAGACTCACTCAAACAGATACGGGAACTGCTGACGCATCTCGTCCTCACGTTCCCACGAAGCCTCACCACCAGAGTGTCGTTGCCACACGACCTTGACCAAGGGAATGACCTTGTTCCGCAGGCGCTGCTCTCGCCTATCCTCCACGCGGATCGGAAACTCTGGGAGAGAAAGATCTGGAGTCACCTCAGGCCAAACGGAAAACTCGAGCACATGAGAGTCATCGGGCATATACTTCCGCAACATAGAGACGTGGAACACGTCATGCACCGACGCCAACTCAGAGGGTAACTGCAACCGGTAAGCAACCTCACCGATGCGCTCCACAATCGCGAAAGGACCAATATAGCGGGGACTCAGCTTCCCACGCCGTCCAAACCGCATCACCCCCTTCATCGGAGAAACTCTCAAGAACACATGATCGCCCACGGCGAACTCGAGGGGCTGCCGCCTACGGTCAGCATAGCTCTTCTGCCGACTCTGGGCCGCCAACATGTTCTGACGAACCAGGTGCACAACATCCACACATTGCTGCACCAATTCCGGTCCCGTCAAAACACGCTCACCCACCTCAAACCAATCAAGTGGAGTCCGACAAGGACGCCCATACAATGCCTCATAAGGAGCCATGCCGATGCTCGAATGAAAGCTGTTGTTATAGGCAAACTCCACTAACGGTAGGTGATGAATCCAACTCCCCTGCCACTCCAGGCAGCAGGATCTCAGCATGTCCTCCAAAGTCTGAATGGTCCTCTCAGACTGACCATCTGACTGCGGATGATACGCCGAGCTAAATGCCAACTCCGTGCCAAGAGCTCGCTGGAAACTCCTCCAGAATCCAGAAGTGAAGCGCGGATCCCGATCCGACACGATCGAAATGGGAACCCCATGCAACGGCACGATCCGCTCCACATAAAGACGAGCCAACTTAGGCACGCTCCAGCTGACTTTGACCGGTAGCAACCGCGTCACCTTCGTCAGCCGATCCACCAGCAACCAAATACTGTCCTGCCCAGTCGGGGTTCTGGGCAACCCCACCACAAAATCCGTGGTCACATGGTCCCACTTCCAAGCAGGAACATCCAAGGGCTGGAGAGTACCGCCTGGTCGCTGATGCTCCGCCTTCACCTGCTGACAGATCAGGCACCTGGCCACAAACTCGGCAACATCTCTCTTCATGCCAGGCCACCAGAACTGCCTCCGCAAGTTCCGATACATCTTCGTCGCACCCGGGTGCACAGTGTACCTGCTCCCATGAGCCTCGCGTAACACCGCACGACGAACCTGCTCCTCCGCTGGGACGTACAGCCTGCCACGAAACCTCGCAGCACCGTCCTCGCCGAGCTCCACATCAGCCATCGCAAGAATCCGGGGCAACTCAGGGTCCGCATGCTGAGCCTCTGTCACCTGACGACGAATAGCAGGAGTGACAGTCAGACTCGCAAGCACTGCCAACCCTGGCTCCTGGGGAATCTTGAGCCTGAAAGATACTTCGGGCACCTGTTCCCAGAGCCTCCACTTCCTCAGCATCAAGGTACTGATCCGCACCTTCCTACTCAAGGCATCGGCGACGACATTCATCCTGCCCGGCTGATAAGACAGGGTGAAGTCATAGTCCTTCATGAACTCCATCCAACGCCTCTGTCTGAGGTTCAGATCTCTCTGCGAGAACACATACCTCAAACTCTGATGGTCAGTGAACACCTCGAACTTCTCACCGTACAGATAATGCCTCCAGATCTTCAGCGCGAAGATCACTGCCGCCAACTCAAGGTCATGGGTAGGGTAGTTCTCCTCATGGGGCTTTAGCTGCCGAGATGCATAAGCCACCACTCTACCATGCTGCATCAGAACAGCACCCAATCCGACGCCGGAAGCATCTGTACACACCACAAAACCTCCCGATCCAGAAGGCAAAACCAACACCGGAGCCGAGGTGAGCAATCTCTTCAGTTCCCTAAAGCTCTGCTCACACTCCTCGGACCAGACGAAAGGCACATCCTTCCGCGTGAGCCTCGTCATCGGGGTCGCAATGCGGGAAAAATCCTGGATAAACCGGCGATAATAACCCGCAAGCCCCAAGAAACTCCGGATCTCCGTCACCGACCTCGGCCTCGGCCATTGCATCACAGCCTCGACCTTGGCGGGATCCACGGAAATGCCATCACCAGAAATCACGTGCCCCAGAAAGTGCACCTCACTGAGCCAAAACTCGCACTTGCTGAGCTTCGCAAACAACTGGTGATCTCGCAACGTCTGCAGCACCACACCCAAATGGTACGCATGCTCCTCAGCAGACCGCGAATAAACAAGGATGTCATCCACGAAAATGACCACGAACTGGTCCAAATACGGGTGGAACACCCTCTGCATCAAGTCCATGAAGGCTGCTGGGGCATTGGTGAGCCCAAACGGCATCACCAGAAACTCATAATGCCCGTACCTCGTACTGAACGCAGTCTTCTCCACATCGGACTCGCGAATTCTCAGCTGATAGTAACCGGACCGCAAATCAATCCGCGAGAACACTCGCGCAGACTGCAGCTGGTCGAACAAATCATCAATCCGCGGCAACGGATACTTGTTCTTAATGGTCACTTCATTCAGCTGCCGATAGTCAATGCACTAGCCGCAGACTACCGTCCTTCTTCTTCACGAACAACACGGGCGCACCCCAAGGGGAAAAGCTCGGACGAATGTACCCCTTGGCCAACAGTTCCTGCAACTGCGCCCTCAACTCCCTCAACTCAGCGGGGGCCATACGGTAGGGAGCCTTCGCCAAAGGTCCCGTACCAGGTACAACCTCGATCACGAAATCGATCTCCCGCTGGGGAGGTAATCCAGGCAACTCCTCAGGAAAAACATCGGGAAACTCGCACACCACCGCAATGTCCTCGACATTCGGCTCCATCCGGTCAGACACAACCACAGACGCGAGAAAACCCTGACAACCTGAATCAAGCAATCGACGGGCTCGAATAGCAGAGATAAGAAATCGAGAAGAGGCGGAACGGATACCTTGGAAATAGAAGGTCCTCTTGCTCGGATGTTGGAAGTAGACCCTCTTCATCCCACAATCCACCACCGCTCCATGAGTCTCGAGCCAATCCATGCCTAGAATCACGTCGTAATCCCGAAGCTGCAACGCATACAACCTGCCTGGCATACTCCGCCCATCGATCCACACCGGAACCTGGTCGAAGCAATACGGAGTGACCATAAAGTCACCCGAAGGCAACTCCACAGCCAAATCACAGGACAACTGGGTCACCGGCTCCTCGACGCTCGACGCGAAATCCTCCGAAATGAACGAATGAGACGCGCCAGAATCAAATAAAACCCGAGCCGCACAACCCAAAATCTGAACGGTACCTTCCACGAGCTGCGACGCTACTTGCCTCTGCCCTGGTCAAGTGCGTGATCTGGCCACGAGCTCTCTGCCTGCCTCCCACACTAGCTGACCTGGGTAGCGGCGGATACTGTCCCTGCTGCTGCTGCTGCTGGGAAACCTGCTGCTGCGGCGGCCTCTGAGGACAGTCACGCGCCATGTGCCCTGGCTGGTCACACCGAAAACAGATGATCGGCGCCGTGCACTGCCTGCCTGGGTGGGTCCCACTACACCGTGGACAAGGTCCTCGCGATCCACCCACCGATCCCTGTCGCTGCAAAGGAAACGGCTGCTGCACACTGCCCGATGAAGCCTGCCCCTGATCCTGGACTTCTTCTTGCCGAACCCTCTCTTGAAGAACTTTTTGACCTTCGTGCCAAAGGACGCAGATCCTGTCACCGAAGCTGCCGATGCCGGTACTCCTGAACCACCCGACGCAGACTGAAAGAAACCCTGCTGCTGAGTAGCCGACTGCTGGCTGCGACCTGACACAGACTGCCCCTGGCTGATCGGTCCTCGAGTCCTCTGCATATCCATCTCCAAGGAAATCGCAACACGAGACGCCGTCTCGAGATCAGTGGCCCCATTCGCGATCAGATGGTGCCTCAGCTCCAACCTCAAGCCCTGCACAAACTGCGTCGTCCTCACCCTCTCATGCTCCATGATATGAGGTGCGTACCGACCCAGCTCGACAAATCGGGCCCTGTACTGCAACACGGACATGTCACCCTGCACCAGCTCCAGAAACTCCCGCATCCGCTGCGTAGCAACAATATCTGGACAGTACGTACGCTCGAAAGCACTGACAAAGTCATCCCACTCGATCTGCTCAAGCGGACGAAGCTGAAAGGACGTCTTCCACTCGGAAGACCACCACCTCCGAGCCGTACCCTGCAACTGGTTGTAGGCCAACACCACTCTGTCCTCGACAGCACTCTTCGCAGAACTGAACACCCGCTCCATCTCATCAAGCCAATCACGAGCCGCATCAGGGTCTGCCTGGCCGCTAAAGTAAGGTGGATGAACTGCATGAAATCCCTCACTGCTCGGCCTGGCCCACCCCTGACTGACGAGCCCTCACCGGCCTCTCCGCCGAACTGCTGAGCCATGAGATGGTACATGCCACGGAGAAAACCCTCGGCCCCCGGAGCCCTCGCAGCATCCGCGGCCTCGGTAGCTCCCGGAACTCTGCTATGCTCCTCCTGGTCCCTCTGGACCCCCTGCTGGATCTCCTGACCTCCAGCCGACTGCCCCTGCTGAGAGCGAGAACTCCTCCTCGGCGCCATCCTCGCTCCTTAAGCACAAGACAGAAAACTCAGAAACGGAAGGTCAGAATAAAACACGCGGTGCCCAATGCCAGCGTCACATGTACATCATCGTCTGTGGACTAGTGGACCAATACAATTACCTATGATTCTCATGTAATTCCACAACCGCGCTCTGATACCAGCTGTAACGACCCGAGAATCCGATTACCGGGAAGGCCCGATAACCCGAGACTCGCACCGCCACCCACGAGCCCGAAGACTCGGAAGGGTTAAAAGGATGGTGTGGAAACTACACAAGCATCACAAATAATTGCAGAAATTAAACAGTTATGATATTAAGCAGGAAATGAATTAACATTTTACATGGTCCACAATAAAATAACAACAACAGCAACAGTAGTCCACGACTAGTACAGTGACAAGAAAGAAAAGTACAGCTACACGGGGCATCCCCCGGCTCTGACCTCTGGCACTACCTCTGGGCACCCGCACCACGCTTCCGCTGCGCTCCTGACACGCTCCCCGAAGGTGGCGCCTCACCTGAAACACGGTGAAAACACGCAGGGAATGAGTCTCGGAACAAGACTCAGTAGGGATCACTCGAACCCTACCTCGTAAAACGAGAAACCACTACCCTAGCGGTAGGAAGGTACCTCGGAAAGGAAAGCCCTGTACTCTACAGAACTAGACCCTAACGGCACGCAAACCGACACACGTGCCACGGTACGAGAAGACCGAAACTCAACGGTCGAACCGTCAAAACCCGAAGGTCGGAAACACACGACTGACAGTCTGACACTCCGTACTCAACAGGAGTACCACCCACTAGAAGCACAGCCGGTAGCGTCCCCTGACGTCTTACACCGCACCGCAGGTGAACCGCCTGACATGGTAGGTCCTACCCGAGGCGCAAACACCGTACAAGTAACTACAACAAGTGACTAGCTGGGGTCACGCCCGTCGACGTGGGTCCAACCGCCCCCAACCACGTGTGCACACACAGACCGCGCGTCCCTGGTCTGGCCCTCTGACCGGTTTTCCCCTCAGCCGGACTCTGGCTGCAAGACGTGGGGCCCAACGGTAACCGGTCCACAAACCGTCTCTAAAGGTCAGCCCGTACACCACTCCCTGGTGCGACTAGCACACGCGTACTAGTAGGCTACGACTAGTGGAGGGTCACAGAAGGAGTAGACTCTCAAGTCTCGGAAAACAACGGTGCAACTGCAGGTACGAGGAACGCTCCTTGTACCAACACCGACGCACGGTGACCAGCTGACAACAACATCTCCCGGTACACTCTGTACGACGAGAGACACACCGACGCAACCCGTACCCTTGAACGGTCCACACTGGGCCGCTCAGGGATGTACGGTCACACAGGGACCGCACAAGGATTAGAACGGTCATATCAGGACCGTTCCACCCAGGGTCCAACGACGGATAAACGGCCAACACAGGACCGTTCAAACAGATGTGCGGCCAACTCTTGACCGCACGTGGGTGAAGAACGGTCACCTCCTGGCCGCTCGTCTCCCAACGGTAAAAAGCCTGGACGGTTAGTCCTTAGCCGCACTTGGGGAAGGGCGGCTACGGCTTAGCCGTTCAGGTGTTGTGCGGTCAGGGCCAGACCGCACATCCAACCATAGCGCTAGGGGATGTACGGCCAGCACCTGGCCGTGCAAGGGGTTATGCGGTCAGCTCCTGGCCGCACATCCCAGAGCACTGCACAACGGTCACAACCAACGGTCAAAACCCTTGGGGTTGGGCGGTTGATGTGGGGCCGCACATTAGGATATGCGGTCCCACGATAGACCGCTCAAGCCCACTGCGCGCCAAGCCTCACCCAAAGCGCGCCGAGCCGATGAACGGTCCGAACGGAACCGCATAGGGGTTGTGCGGCCACTGGTTCGACCGCACATCGCTCACCGGCGAGAAAACGGCGAACCTCACCGGAATCGCCCAATCGGCCTCAAAACAAACCCCACGGAGGGGGAAATGGCGAGAGAAGAACCCCCAAGCCCCCTAGCATGCTCCTACGCCCTTAAACCGTGAAATCGGGGCTCAAAACGATGGATCGACGAACTCACCCCGCGGCATGATCGACCCTTCCCGGCTCAAAATAAACCCCTCTCGACCTCGTCTCGAGCTGAAACTCACGGGGAAGGAAGACATGAGGCTAAGGAACGTCACCCTACCTCCGGTCCGCGACAAAACGCTCCGATCCGAGCTCGAAATCGCGAAGAACGCCGCTAGAATCTCGCCTCTCCACGCCTCCCACGCTCGCCGTATGCCCGCACGATCGCCACCACGTCACCCACGTCCTCGCGCCGTCGCACCGCCGCCGTCTGCAGCCGGAACGGGGGTCGGCACGGTCGAACGGGAGAGAAGGAGGGAGAGAGCCGGCCACGGTCGCGTGAGGGAGAGAGAGGAAGAAGAAGAAAAGAGAAAAGAAGAAAAAGAAAAGAAAAGAAAATGGGAATATATAGAAAATCCGATTTTTCGGAAAAATACCGAAAATTAGAAAAATACATTTCCGGAGTCCTCGGAACGCACCGATCGCAACGGTACCACTCGTGCCTCGGGGAACTGCCCGGTTCGCCCGCAGCGAGCGTCCGAAGAAAAAGCCGAAACACACACCGGAAATCGGAAAACACGCGCGGAAAAAGCCACGGAACGCCTCCGGGCCTCCGAAACGACTCCGGATCGCGCCGATCCGAACACGAAAGATGTCCGAAACGAAATTTCGGACACAACGGAGCCGGACGCTCCGAAAACTAGATCCGGGACCCACGAAGAAGGATCCGAAAGGTCCGGGATATTACAGTCACGCCCGTCGACGTGGGTCCAACCGCCCCCAACCACGTGTGCACACACAGACCACGCGTCCTAGGTCTGGCCCTCTGACCGGTTTTCCCCTGGCACTGGACTCTGATGGGACGAGGGGCCTACGGTAACCGGTCCACAAACCGTCTCGACAGGTGGGTGCCCGTACACCACTCCCAGGTGAGACCAGCACCTCGTACTGGTGGGCTACGACTAGTGGAGGGTCACTGAAGGAGTAGACTCTCGAGTCAACGGAAAACGACGTCCGAGTCCGACAACGTGTGGGAATCACCCCACGCACTAGCTCCGTCAAGCGGCGCCACGGTCGGAGAAGAAACAGACGCACCGCCCACGGCCAAACTCGTGACCAAGGCAAACGGAACCTCCGGACACCAAAGACACGGTCACGGAACTCCACGGGGTGCCCGGGACGCACACACGGCCCAAGGGAAACACCCAACAACAGCCAGATCGCGCTAGGGATACCCAGCGCGACACTGAAGAACGCGCTAGGGAACCCTAGCGCGACAGGGACCATCGCGCTAGGGAACCCTAGCGCGACAAGGATGATCGCGCTATGACCCCATAGCGCGACAGGAACCGCCTCCTGTTCATCTTCTCCGATGAACGCGCTCGGTCGGGGCAGCGCGACCTCCAAGAACGCGCCACTGGAGTATAGCGCGTTCTCAGTCCGCGGCCGAAAACGGTAAGAACGCCCAAAAATTCTAACCACGCCCCCATGCCTCCATAGGAGAGGGGGAAAACAAAGGGGAAGACCCCTGGGGACCCCTAGCATGATTCTAGGCCATCAAAACACGAAATCATGCCTTAAATCCATAGATCGGGCGAGCTCTCCCCAAATCATGGAAAAACCCAAAAACGCTCAAACGAGTCCCTCTCGGCCTCCCCGCGGCCTACAAATCACAGGAATGAACGGCAAGAGGCTAAGGAACGTCACCCTACCTCAATGGAGCGAATGCTCCGCCGGATCGATCACGAATCACGAAGAATGCTCGAAGCTTCACGAACACCCCACGCTTCCCACGCTCGCCGCATGCCCACGAGATCGTCTCACCGCCGCCCACGCGTCCGCGCCGTCGCCCCGCCGCCGTCCGTAGCCGGAGAGGGGCTCGCCGCGTCCGAATGGGAGAGAGGGAGAGAGAGGGGCTCACGGTCGCGAGAGAGAGGGAGAGGAAGAAGAAAGAGAAAAGGGAAAAAGAAAAGAAAAAGGATTAGGATTTATAGAAAATCCGAATTTTTGGAAAAATACTGAAAAATAGAAAGATACGTTTCCGGAATCCTCGGAACGCACCGATCGCAACGGTACCACTCGTGCCCGGGTGAATGGCCCAGTTAACCCGCAGCGAGCGTCCGAAGGAAAAGTTGAAACCCGCGCCGGAAATCGGGAAACACGCGCGGAAAAGCCGCGGAACGCCTCCGGGCCTCCGAAACGACTCCGGATCGCGCCGATCCGAACACGAAAGATGTCCGAAACGAAATTTCGGACACAACAGAGCCGAACGCTCCGAAAACCAGATCCGGGACCCGCGAAGAAGGATCCGAAAGGTCCGGGATATTACAGCCCTCCCCCCTTAAGGAATTTCGTCCTCAAAATTGAGAACAACCAAAGGGGAAAGAAGAGGAAGACTCACTCAAACAGATACGGGAACTGCTGACGCATCTCGTCCTCACGTTCCCACGAAGCCTCACCACCAGAGTGTCGTTGCCACACGACCTTTACCAAGGGAATGACCTTGTTCCGCAGGCGCTGCTCTCGCCTATCCTCCACGCGGATCGGAAACTCTGGGAGAGAAAGATCTGGAGTCACCTCAGGCCAAACGGAAAACTCGAGCACATGAGAGTCATCGGGCATATACTTCCGCAACATCGAGACGTGAAACACGTCATGCACCGACGCCAACTCAGAGGGTAACTGCAACCGGTAAGCAACCTCACCGATGCGCTCCACAATCGCGAAAGGACCAATATAGCGGGGACTCAGCTTCCCACGCTGTCCAAAACGCATCACCCCCTTCATTGGAGAAACTCTCAAGAACACACGATCGCCCACGGTGAACTCGAGGGGCTGCCGCCTACGGTCAGCATAGCTCTTCTGCCGACTCTGGGCCGCCAACATGTTCTGACGAACCAGGTGCACAACATCCACACATTGCTGCACCAATTCTGGCCCTGTCAAAACACGCTCACCCACCTCAAACCAATCAAGTGGAGTCCGACAAGGACGCTCATACAGAGCCTCATAGGGAGCCATGCCGATGCTCGAATGATAGCTGTTGTTATAGGCAAACTCCACCAACGGTAGGTGATGAATCCAACTCCCCTGCCACTTCAGGTAGCAGGATCTCACCATATCCTCCAAGGTCTGAATGGTCCTCTCAGACTGACCATCTGACTGCGGATGATACGCCGAGCTAAATGCCAACTCCGTGCCAAGAGCTCGCTGGAAACTCCTCCAAAACCCAGAAGTGAAGCGCGGATCCCGATCCGACACGATCGAAATGGGAATCCCATGCAACGGCACGATCCGCTCCACATACAAACGAGCCAACTTAGACACGCTCCAGCTGACCTTGACCGGTAACAACCGCGTCACCTTCGTCAGCCGATCCACCAGCAACCAAATACTGTCATGCCCACTCGGGGTCCTTGGCAACCCCACCACAAAATCCGTGGTCACATGGTCCCACTTCCAAGCAGGAACATCCAGGGGCTGGAGAGTACCTCCTGGTCGCTGATGCTCCGCCTTCACCTGCTGACAGATCAGGCACCTGGCCACAAATTCGGCAACATCTCTCTTCATGCCAGGCCACCAGAACAGCCTCCGCAAGTTCCGATACATCTTCGTCGCACCCGGGTGTACGGTGTACCTGCTCCCATGAGCCTCGCGCAGCACCGCACGACGAACCTGCTCCTCGGCTGGGACGTACAGCCTGCCACGAAACCTCGCAGCACCGTCCTCGCCAAGCTCTACGTCAGCCATAGCCAGAATCCGGGGCAACTCAGTGTCCGCATGCTGAGCCTCTGTCACCTGACGACGGATAGCAGGAGTGACAGTCAGACTCGCAAGCACTGCCAACCCTGGCTCCTGGGGAATCTTGAGCCTGAAAGATACTTCGGGCACTTGTTCCCAGAGCCTCCACCTCCTCAACATCAAGGCACTGACCGCAACCTTCGACTCAAGGCATCGGCAACGACATTCATCCTGCCCGGCTGATAAGACAGGGTGAAGTCATAGTCCTTCATGAACTCCATCCAACGCCTCTGTCTGAGGTTCAGATCTCTCTGCGAGAACACATACCTCAAACTCTGATGGTCAGTGAACACCTCGAACTTCTCACCGTACAGATAATGCCTCCAGATCTTCAGCGCGAAGATCACCGCCGCCAACTCAAGATCATGGGTAGGGTATTTCTCCTCATGGGGCTTTAGCTGCCGAGATGCATAAGACACCACTCTACCATGCTGCATCAGAACAGCACCCAATCCGACGCCGGAAGCATCTGTACACACCACGAAACCTCCCGATCCAGAAGGTAAAACCAACACCGGAGCCGAGGTGAGCAACCTCTTCAGTTCACTGAAGCTCTGCTCACACTCCTCGGACCAAACGAAAGGCACATCCTTCCGCGTGAGTCTCGTCATCGGGGTCGCAATGCGGGAAAAATCCTGGATAAACCGGCGATAATAACCCGCAAGCCCCAAGAAACTCCGGATCTCCGTCACCGACCTCGGCCTCGGCCACTGCATCACTGCCTCGACCTTGGCGGGGTCCACGGAAATGCCATCACCAGAGATCACGTGCCCTAGAAAGTGCACCTCGCTGAGCCAAAACTCGCACTTGCTGAGCTTCGCATACAACTGGTGATCTCGCAACGTCTGCAGCACCACACCCAAATGGTACACATGCTCCTCAGCAGACCGCGAATAAATAAGGATGTCATCCACGAAGATGACCACGAACTGGTCCAAATACGGATGAAACACCCTCTGCATCAAGTCCATGAAGGCAGCTGGGGCATTGGTGAGCCCAAACGGCATCACCAGAAACTCATAATGCTCGTACCTCGTACTGAATGCAGTCTTCTCCACATCGGACTCACGAATTCTCAGCTGATAGTAACCGGACCGCAAATCAATCCGCGAGAACACTCGCGCAGACTGAAGCTGGTCGAACAAATCATCAATCCGCGACAACGGATACTTGTTCTTAATGGTCACCTCATTCAGCTGTCGATAGTCAATGCATAGCCGCAGACTACCGTCCTTCTTCTTCACAAACAACACGGGCGCACCCCAAGGGGAAAAGCTCGGACGAACATACCCCTTGGCCAGCAGTTCCTGCAACTGCGCCCTCAGCTCCCTCAACTCAGCGGGGGTCATACGGTAGGGAGCCTTCGCCAAAGGTCCCGTACCAGGTACAACCTCAATCACGAAATCGATCTCCCGCTGGGGAGGTAATCCAGGCAACTCCTCAGGAAAAATATCGGGAAACTCGCACACCACCGCAATGTCCTCGACATCCGGCTCCATCCGGTCAGACACAACCACTGCCGCGAGAAAACCCTGACAACCGGAATCAAGCAACCGACGGGCTCGAATAGCAGAGATAAGAAATCGAGAAGAGGTGGAACGGATACCTTGGAAATAGAAGGTCATCTTGCTCGGATGCTGGAAGTAGACCATCTTCATCCCACAATCCACCACCGCTCCATGAGTCTCGAGCCAATCCATGCCTAGAATCACATCGTAATCCCGAAGTTGCAACGCATACAACCTGCCTGGCATACTCCGCCCATCGATCCACACCGGAACCTGGTCGAAGCAATACGGAGTGACCATAAAATCACCCGAAGGCAACTCCACTGCCAAATCACATGACAACTGGGTCACCGGCTCGTCGACGCTCGACGCGAAATCCTCCGAAATAAACGAATGAGATGCGCCAGAATCAAACAAAACCCGAGCCGCACAACCCAAAATCTGAACGGTACCTTCCACGAGTTGCGACGCCACTGCCTCTGCCCTGTTCAAGTGCGTGATCTGGCCTCGAGCCCTCTGCCTGCCTCCCACGCTGGCTGACCTGGGTAGCGGCGGATACTGTCCCTGCTGCTGCTGCTGCTGCCTCTGCTGCTGCTGAGGAAACTGCTGCTGCGGCGGCCTCTGAGGACAGTCACGCGCCATATGCCCTGGCTGGTCACACCGAAAACAGATAATCAGCGCCGTGCACTGCCTGCCTGGGTGGGTCCCACCACACCGTGGACAAGGTCCTCGCGATCCACCCACTGATCCCTGACGCTGCAAAGGAAACGGCTGTTGTACACTGCCCGATGATGCCTGCCCTTGATCCTTGGACTTCTTCTTGCGGAAATTCCTCGAGAGGAACTTCTTGACCTTCGAGCCAAAGGACGCAGATCCTGTCACCGAAGCTGCCGATGCCGGTACTCCTGAACCACCCGACGCATGCTGAAGGAACCCTGCTGCTGGGTAGCCGACTGCTGGCTACGACCTGACACAGACTGCCCCTGGCTGATCAGTCCTCGAGTCCTCTGCATATCCATCTCCAAGGGAATCGCAACACGAGACGCTGTCTCTAGATCAGTGGCCCCATTCGCGATCAAATGGTGCCTCAGCTCCAGCCTCAAGCCCTGCACAAACTGCGTGGTCCTCACCCTCTCATGCTCCATGATATGAGGTGCGTACCGACCCAGCTCGACAAATCGGGCCCTGTACTGCAACACGGACATGTCACCCTGCACCAGCTCCAGAAACTCCCGCATCCGCTGCGTAGCAACAATATCTGGACAGTACGTACGCTCGAAAGCACTAACAAAGTCACCCCACTCGACCTGCTCAAGTGGACGAAGCTGAAAGGACGTCTTCCACTCGGAAGACCACCACCTCCGAGCCGTACCCTGCAACTGGTTGTAGGCCAACACCACTCTGTCCTCGGCAGTACTTTTCGCAGAACTGAACACCCGCTCCATCTCATCAAGCCAATCACGAGCCGCATCAGGGTCTGCCTGGCCGCTAAAGTAAGGTGGATGGAACTGCATGAAGTCCCTCACCGCTCGGCCCGGCCCACCCCTGACTGACGAGCCCTCACCAGTCTCTCCGCCGAACTGCTGAGACATGAGATGGTACATGCCACGGAAGAAATCCTCGGCCCCCAGAGCTCTCGCAGCATCCGCGGCCTCTGTAGCTCCCGGAACTCTGCTATGCTCCTCCTGGTCCCTCTGGACCCCCTGCTGGACCTCCTGACCTCCAGCCGACTGCCCCTGCTGAGAGCGAGAACTCCTCCTCGGCGCCATCCTCGCTCCTGAAGCACAAGATAGAAAATACGAAAACGGCAATGTCAGAATAAAACACGCGGTGCCCAATGCCAGCGTCACATGTACATCATCGTTGTGGACTAGTGGACCACTACAATTACCTATGATTCTCATGTAACTCCACAACCGCGCTCTGATACCAGCTGTAACGACCCGAGAATCCGATTACCGGGAAGGCCCGATAACCCGAGACTCGCACCGCCACCCACGAGCCCGAAGACTCGGAAGGGTTAAAAGGATGGTGTGGAAACTACACAAGTATCACAAATAATTGCAGAAATTAAACAGTTAATATTAAGCAAGAAATAAATTAATCAATTACATGGTCCACAATAGAAATTAACAATAACCACAGTCCACGACTAGTACATGTAGACACGCCATTCTTGACGTCTCATAGAAAGTCTCATATTACTATACGACGCCCCGCGATGGCCTACGCATTTCGAATCGCTCGAGTGCTTCCTTTTCCTGAGTCTTCTTCCGCCCTTTTCGGCATCCGGAACCGTCCCGTCACGGCATTCGGACGGCATCAACACCAGTCGAACGCATCAAGAGGTTCCGGAATCAAGAAGGGGGTCTGCCAGGCGGCCGCCGACGCCTGATCCAAGGACCCGGGTGGGTCTTAATGGGGGCGTCCAGGCCCCTGGACGCCCCCATGATTTTGATTTATTTTATTTTTTCTTCAGGGCCCAAAATTAAATAAAAAAAATAAAAAAAAATAATAAAAAATAATAAATTAATGGAGGCGTCCAGGCATTTGGACGCCTCCATAAAAAGAAAATATAAAAAAATATATATATTGCCAGTTGGCATATAAAAATAAAAAAATTAAAAAAAAATGTATATATTAATGGAGGCGTCCAGGCCCCTGGACGCCTCCATAAAAACATGTACAAAAAAATATAAAATGCCAGCCTTGGCATAAAAGACAAAAACAATAAAAAAATAATAAACTTTTGGAGGCGTCCAGGCCCCTGGACGCCTCCATTAACTCACTCACGGGCGCCGGCCACCGAACGACGGTTTGTCGTGTGTGAAAAAAGCCAAATTTAGAGACGTCCAGCTGACTGGACGCGCCCATTTCTGAATCACGAGGCGCCGCTCACAAAACCACGCGTTGTGCCAAACCGCGTGCGGCCGTCGTCGGTTTTCGGTGGACCTGTTAGAGGCGTCCGGGACCCTGGACGCCCCCATAAAAGTATTCTAAAAAAATCAATAAAAATAGAATAAAATATTATTTCGGCCCTGATGGAGGTGTCCAGAGTCCTGGACGCCTCCACCTTCCGGAACTCTATAAATAGAGGCCCACCCCCTCAGTTCTAGGGGAGCTAAGCAGTGATCCGATAGGCTGCCGCAGCCCAGAGGCTACGGAGTCATTTTTCTAACCCGTGGGTTCTTTTGTAGGTGGAGGTTCTGCCGGCTTCTCGGGTGCTCACGCTCGCGAGAGGAAGGTCGTCTTCATCCACCGCGCTTCCACGTCGTCCCCACGCTGCCGGAGCTCCGCCGGATTTCACCCTCGGCTCATCCAATAAGCCTTTTCTTCCCCTTTTTCTCCATAGTCCTTTACATTCATCATATTGCATCATCTATCCCCCTTCACAAGGGGGCCTCTTCTCTTATACTTCTTACATCCATCATCTCATTTTCCTCCTACTCGAGTCCGAGAGGGGTTTAAAAGATAACACCAACCAGGTGTGTGTCTTGCCATCATTTCGTTATTTTTATCGCAAGGATTCGAATACTACACCTCCATCTTTCTAATCCACTTGTCATTTATTTGTCGTTGTCTTGCAAGGGTACCCGAGGAAAGCCCTCTCCGTCGGCCGGCCGGAAGGAGAGGAAGAAGCAACCCGCCATCTCCCGCTCTTGAGGTAGGCGCGATCACCTTCTTATTTTGGGGTCTTTTGGCCCCTGGCGATCACATCTTATCATCGAGGCCGCGGCGAGTCACTTCCCCAATGGCCGTTTAAATTTCTGTTTCCTATATTCTCTTTATATTTTGTTATATATTCTGCTTATATCATCGAGGCCGCGGCGAGTCACTTCCCCAATGGCCGTTTAATTTTCTATTCCTATAATCTCTTTATGCTTTGTTATATTCTGCTTATATCATCGAGGCCGCGGCGAGTCACATCCCCAATGGCCGTTTAAATTTCCGTTCTTATATTCTCTTTATATTCTGTTATATTCTGCTCATATCATCGAGGCCGCGGCGAGTCACTTCCCCAATGGCCGTTTAAATTTCTGTTCTCATATTTTCTCTATATTCTGTTATATTCTGTTCATATTCTCGAGGCCGCGGCGAGTAACTTCCCCAATGGCCGTTTCAATTCTTGTTATTTAATTTTTGCATCATTCCCGTCCCCCCGAGGTCGCGGCGAGTCACTTCCCGCTATGGCCGTTTAATCCCCATATTTTGCTATATCATACTTGTCCCGCTCGCCCCGCCGGAGCAATCTCCCGTGGTGGCCCCTTCTCTCTTTCCTCTCATTTCTGTGTTGCAGCAAACAAAACAAACAAAAAAGAAGGAGCCCGCGCGCTCTCCGCCTCTTCCTCTTCCCCGCATCCAGCTCTTCTCCGAACCGCGTGACGTCGCTCACAGATTGGCGATCACGGTGGGACTTCTACTGCTTCCTCTCGGCTACCCTTGCAAGTTCGGCACCCTCCGTGCCTCTCCATCTTGGCGCCCGCGCGCGCCCCCGTTGTGCTCACGGCAGCACTGTCAGTTGTTTGGTTGTTTGTTATTATATGTCTGTTATTTTTGTTGTTTTCCCACTCCATATATCTGTCAGCATTCCATTGCATACATCTATTCCTCCTTTCTATCTTTTTTTCATTTTTTGAGGATCACCCTTTCCCGGTGAAGGAAGGACTCTCCGTTTGGGAATTCCTCTCAACGGACTAGAATCTCCTACACTGGGACCTCCGTAAGTCCCCGACATCGAAGAATCTCCTCTTCGTTCACTGGGCTGGTTGTACCATTGAAGTTCCCCGGAGTTAGTCATTTCGTTCGTGGTGAGACGAGAGACCCTAGCTGACACGGCGGTGAAACAAAAACAAACTAGGGTCCCCATTTTGTGTGAACTTCGGATCTCGCTAAAAATACAAAAAAAATCATCAAAATCAAAACACAAAAAAAGGACGTAAAAGCATCCACTTGTTTGATAATCTCTGCTACCTACTTGCTAGTGTATGTTTTTGCGTTCTGGGAAAACTGTGAGCATGTCTCACGAGTCTTCTGAGGAGAACCACCCTAGTCGTGGTTTGACAGCCGACCCGCGAGTCTATGCTATGGACTCGGGTCCTTCTCATGACCCCTCGCATGAGGTGCATGTTACTGCCGGGGACACGTCCCCGCCACAGGATATCACTTCCTTACTGGGCGTCCTCGCCAACACGGAGCTTACCTCTGAACAGCTCCGGGCCTTCCAGGCCATTCTAAAGGGGAAATCTGTTTCCCCCACGCCCCAGGAGTCAACTCCGGCTATCGCACCTCTCCACGAGTCCGTGCAGGCCATTCCATCTCCTTCATTGGCGCAAGCCACCCAGTCTCCCTCGCTTCAAGGACAAGCGAGCCAACAACCTCCCTCATTCCAATTCCCGTCACAATCTCAAACTCCCGGTGTTCCTCACACACCGTTTCAGCCAGGACCAACTGTCGGTGGTCCGACAGTTCCCTCTCATTCCGGGTTTCCCCCTCAAGTCTCCAGGAGACAGTTTCTCCCCCAATGGCAAGTGCCACCTTCACCCCCAGAGGAGCTCGCCCAATCGCTCCTCAATAGGTTCAATCGCATGGATGAGCAGTTTCAAAATCTGAGAAAGATGGTGGACGTGAAAGCCACCCCGGAGGTTGCTTTGCCAATCCTCCCTGTCATTCATCTTCCTCCTTCCGAAATGCCCACGTACCGCAGATACAACGGTACCGGCAACCCCTTCATTCACCTCAAGGACTTCATGTATGAGTCCTCCTACTGGCAAAATGATCAGAGGTCCCTGGCGTACCTCTTTCGGAGATCATTGGATGGTCCCGCGCTTGAGTGGTTCTATTCTCTGGAGCCCCGCGAGGCCGAGAATTTTGAAGTAGTTCAGAGAAGGTTCTTGCAGAAATATAGGGATAGGGTCGGTCCCTCACTCTCCATTACCGACCTAGTGGCCGAAAAGATGAAACCCGACGAGGATTTTGTCCGATATGCTGATAGATGGAGGTCTCTGGCGGAGAGAATAAGGGATACCCTCTCCGAGCCCGAACAAGTGAAAATGATTGTGTCTAATGCAACCCCACAGTTCAGACATGTCCTGGCCATGAATAAACTGACTACAATGGAGGAACTCTACGAAAGGGCCCGGTACATCCAAACCCAGCTAAAAGACTCCCCCATCATGAATATGTTTGAGTCGCCGAAGCCCAAAGTGGTCAGAAAGACAGGCGCTGGTGTCCCGGGCGGAGCCACAGAAGGGGTCGTGACAAATGAGCAAGTCAGTGCGGTCAACAATGCCAACTATGCAGTCAACCCAAGGCCTCCACAAATGCCCCGACTACCCCTTCAACCAGGTCCTTTCCCTCTCCGTCCTCCACCCCAAAATAATCCACCCCAGGATAATATGCCTCCATTACGCCAACCCCAGCAACAACAACCACAACCTCAGCAACAACAACCACCGCTTCAGTACAACCAAGTTCCACCTCCAGGGAACTATGGTCCCCAACAGCAACAAAGGAGGCCGCTCGGTCCCAAGAGAGCCTACTATCCACCATTGCCAGAAACTTTAACAGACATTTTTAATGCCCTCATGGCATCAAACCAACTCGCCTTACCCAGAGAAAGGCTCATGTGGCCTCCCAATGTTGATACCTCCAAATACTGTGTTTACCACAGGCAGCCGGGACACACAGTAGATTACTGCTTCCATTTCAAAGATTACATACATGATATGAACGATGAACATCAAATAGATTGGGATGAGATGAGACGGTACGTCGCAGCTCTCAAGGCTAGGAGACCTCCTCAGAGGCCACAGCAGCAGTTACAACAGCAGCAGCAGCAGCAACCACAACAACAACAGCAGCCTCAGCAGGCCCCACAACAACAGCCCGACATGGGCATAATCCAGAATCCACTACCGGAGCACCAACAGCCCAATCATCAGGTTAACCCCATCTCCTCCTTCCCGGAAGTCGGGAGAGAGCAGGTGTGGCACCAGGAAAGTACCTCCATTCTTTATACCTCCAACCCTATCGTCATGCAACCCCCTCACCTTGCCCGGGTAGCACCTCTCTCTCATCAACCCGCATCGGTATCGCCTTCGCCATTTCCACTACCGTTACGCCCTCTCATCCGCACCCCAACCTCCTATCAACCGACACTTTCTACTACGCCTTCACACCCTCTCACCTTCCCCCACTCCCCCACTTTACCATCCACCTCTACCACATTTACCCCTACGCCTTCTAAACCCCTTATCATCCGTACACCATACATAACCCCGTCTTTCTCCACCACATCACCACTAATGCCTTCAAAACCACTCATCACCCACCGTCCGCCTCAAAACCTTTACCCGTTTCAAACCTTACCTCCACCTCCACCTTCCAAACCCCTTATCCTTCATAATCCGCGTGATATCCCCTCTACCTCCACCATGCCTCCACCTAACAAACCCCTCATCAGAATCCCTGCTCCCGTCATCACCCCTGCTTCATCAACCATTCCTCCACTACTACCCCTCAAACCCCTGTTAAAACCCACTGCTACCCCCACAGAGGTACAAAAGCCACAGGCAATGGTGCTCCGGAGTGGAAGGATTTTCCACAGGGTTTTCCCCCACAACAGTCAGAATCCCGAGCAATCTCAGCCAGAGAAGGATGATGGAGAACAACCAGAAAAAGCTATCCCTGGAACACAGTATGATCTATTGAAACACCTGGACAAGACGCCTGCTCGGATCTCCATCCTGGAGCTTCTTCAGAGATCCACATCCCACCAGGCGGCCTTGATGGAATATCTTCAAAAAGTCATGGTTAATGAAGACCTCCCCGTGGAGAAGATTTCAACCGTCCTGACCCCAACAGACACACAACCGGCCATCATGTTCCACAACTACGAGCTCGCTCCCAAGGAGGCTCGGAAATATGCACTGTGCATTTCAATAAAAATTAATGGGGTATCCATAAACCCGTGTCTTGTGGACACGGGTGCGTCCATAAATGTGATCTCCATGAGCACTCTTCAGTTATGTGGGATCGACGAGGAACAAATAAGACCTTCCTCGATCACGGTCACGGCCTATGACAATAGCAAAAGGCCGCCGCAGGGGATGATTATTCTGAAGGCAGAACTAGGCCCCATGTCAATTCCCACGGAATTCCATGTCCTCGACATGGACCCCACATTCAAGGCTATACTGGGTCGACCTTACATCGAAGCCATGGACGCTGTGCCTTCCACCAACCATCAATGCCTGAAGTTTCCTTACAATGGGAGAATTATTAAAGTGGTCAGTACACCTGTCCTTCACACAGTGGATGCTATCAACACCTCTCTGCCATCTGTTTGGCCGTCTCATCGGCCCATATTGTCACTGCTGGATGTACGTGATCCATCTCGCATTCCACTAGCACCAAAGGAGCCGGTCAGGGCAACCACAACATCATGTCTCCCTCTTCACTCCAAAGGTTGGGAGATTATGAGGAACATCGGCTACCAACAGGAAAAGGTCTGGGCGCACAGTTACAGGGTATGCTCAAGCCGCCAAAAGAAATTAGGCCGAACCGTAGGTTTGGCCTAGGCTTCAAAGGACCGTTCAAGGCAGATTGGAAGCCCCTCACATGGACTCTATCAAACCACTTCAACAGAGGGCCCGTTGTTCAGATAGGAGATCACCCACGAGAAGCATATGGGGAATCACATGCTGTATATTTGGCTGAAAAATGTCCGAGGATCACCAAAAGAGGCAAGATCAAAGATCCGGAATGCGAGTGGGATAAATGGTTCGACATACGGGACATTTCTGTTGCACTGGAAAGGATGTTCTCGTCCCCACAGCTTGAAGGACCACCATTGATCTCCGAGATACCAGAGAACATTGCCACTCTTGCCAAGGTTCCAAACTATCCTCGTCCTCGCCAGAAGGACTCTGTCATCGACGGATCTTCATCCGTCCTCAACATTGCCATCGACGGCTCATTAGCCGCCATCCTCTCCATCCACTCGTCTCAGCCTTTGCTGATATTTTCTTCCTGGGCCAGACGATTGTCTGATGATCTTCCCAGGTCCCCTTCTTTGCTTACATACCTGCGCGGGCTTTTCAACCCGCGCCAGGTCTTCAACCATGATCTGCTCTACGAGCCCCACAATCCTCTAGCCATAACCACTTTCCTCTCTCCTCCAATCTCTTTTCACTGCTTTGTCATTAAAAATGAAAACGAAAAAAAAAACGTCAATTTTCAAACTCTCCAACAACACATCTTCGTTGAGGAAACCTCCTACATCTCCCACGGGTGCGTACCGCCTTGCGGACCACCCGTCCAAGGTCCGATGAGCGACCTTTTCTACCCCTCCTCTGAGGGGTCTTCTCCTGTACATTCTACACCATCCTCTTCGTCTTCCTCCTCTTCTGTAAATATTGTCAGTCAATCTAGGAATGACAGGCCAAGGGTAGTACCTAGGAAGAAATCCAAGGGTAGGCAGATCCCTCGTCGATTCCTTCTGGATTTGGCCGCCAGGTGTCAGGCCCTTCTTGCCATCCCCCAGTTGTTAGAAAATCCCATCCAGCTACCCGAAATAGAATGCGAGGGCGACTGTGCATCTGATGAAGGGTATGGAGTCTACGAGATCACGAATGAAGAATGCCCCACTGAAGATGAGGGTGAAGAATATGAGGATGTGGCGGGCGCATACGCTAGTGGAATGAGGAGATTCGACGAGCCGTCAACCGCCGTAGAAGAATCCACCAAGGAAGTCAACTTGGGAACTGAGGAAGACCCTAGGATCATCCTCATAAGTGACAACCTACCACCCTCTGAAGAAGAGGCATTAATTGAGGTTCTCAAGGAATATAAGGACACGTTTGCATGGAGCTACGAGGATATGCCGGGTTTGGATTCAACCTTGGTCGAACACCGTTTAACCCTAAAACCAGGGTCCATCTCGGTAAAACAAAGGTTAAGGCGTTTCCACCCTCAGATGGCTTTGAAAATGAAAGAAGAGGTCGATAAGCTCCACAAAGCCAGGTTCATTAGAGTCGTTCTTTATCCTCAATGGGTGGCGAACATTGTCCCGGTCATGAAGAAAGATGGGAAAGTCAGGATTTGCATTGACTTCCGGGACCTTAACCGCGCGTGTCCAAAGGATGATTTTCCCTTACCTCACATTGATGTGTTGATTGATAACACGGCAGGTTTTGAAACCCTCTCCTTCATGGATGGATTTTCAGGATACAATCAAATTCGTTTGGCAGAAGAGGATCAGGAAAAGACGTCATTCACTACCCCTTGGGGAACATATTGTTACGTGGTCATGCCGTTTGGGTTAAAGAATGCTGGAGCTACTTACCAAAGAGCGATGATGGCCATATTTCATGACATGATGCACATATATCTGGAAGTGTATGTGGATGACTTATTGGTAAAATCAAGGACCAGGATGGAACATCCAGAAGTTTTGGCTAAGGTCTTGCAAAGGTCCAGAGAGTTCCAATTGAAAATGAACCCGAAAAAGTGTGTGTTTGGTGTGTCATCAGGTAAATTGTTGGGGTTCATTGTGAGTAAAAGAGGGATCGAGATTGATCCCGACAAAGCCAAGGCTATCAGGGATATGCCGCCTCCCAAGAATTTGAGGGAAGTCCGAGGTTTAATCGGGAGGTTGCAGTTTATTCGTCGGTTTGTGTCTCAACATTCACAAAGGTGTAGACCTCTCTACGAGTTGACCAAGCCAGGAGTAGAATTCCACTGGAATTCTAAATGTCAGAAAGCTTTTGAAGGGTTGAAGGAATATCTGGCTAGTCCACCCGTTCTCATTCCACCCAAACCAGAAAAACCTCTGATCCTTTACGTCTCAGTCTTGGATGACTCCGTGGGAGCCGTCCTCGCACAAGCTGATGAAGAAGGCAAGGAACGGGCAACCTATTACTTGTCCAAACTTCTCAATCCCTGTGAGCAGAAGTACACCGGCATGGAGAAAACTTGTGCTGCCCTCGTTTGGGTAGTGCAGAAATTGAAGCACTACTTCTTGGCTCACGAAGTCCACTTGATTGCTCGGATGAATCCTATCAAATTCCTTCTGGAGAAAGCCGTCCTTACGGATAGGCTAGCACGCTGGCAAAGTTTTCTCTCTCAGTTCGACATCACCTACATCCAGCAAAAGGCGATTAAAGGCTATGCCATAGCCGAGCATCTCGCTCACCATCCTCTTCCCAAGTTCGACCCCGTCCAATCAGAGTTTCCAGATGAGGAACTAATGTCCATCAACCAATCAGATGAGCCAATGTGGACACTATATTTTGATGGAGCTCTGAATTCTCAAGGGAAAGGAATCGGCGTCGCCCTCCTGTCACCGGAAGGCCTCACATTCCCATTGGCGTACCAGCTCAAATTTCCAGTTACCAACAATATAGCCGAATATGAAGCCCTTCTAGCTGGCCTAGGACTCGCTCATTCTTTACGTATCACTGAGTTGCGAGTTGTAGGTGACAGTCAGCTCATCCTTCGCCAGGTACTCACTAAGTATCGCACTCGCGATCCCAAACTCAAGCCATACCAAGAACTCACTGCTGCCTTTGCCAAACTGTTCACAAAACTGATCTTTGTTCATATCCCTCGTCATCAGAATATTCTCGCCGATGCCCTCGCCTCATTGGCATCATCCATAAGGTTCCCTCTAGGAAGATGGTTTAAGTCCATTTCCATCTACAAACTTCACGCCCCTGCAGTCGATGATGCTTCCTACGTAAACATCAAAGACAGGATAGCAAGGAAGATCCTGCAGGAAGATATCCTTGAGAAGAGGGAAATCATGTTGGCAGAGGCCGAAGAAGAACTGGCTGATGAAGAGAAACCATGGTTCTATGAAATTGTCAAATATTGCCAAAATCAGTCTTATCCTGAAGGGGCCACCACAGAGGACAAGAAAGCCATAAGAAGGGTGGCTCAGAAATACACATTGATCGGAGGTCTACTCTATAGGAGGAGCCTTACTGGTATTCTGTTAAGATGTCTTGGTGACGATGAGGTTTGGAAATGTGTAGAGAGACGCACTCGGGTGTGTGCGGTGGCCACGTGAATAGTCAGATGCTCGCCAAGAAGATCATTCGTCAAGGCTTTTATTGGCCCACTATGGAAGAGGATTGTGCTGTCTATGTCCGTAGGTGTGTCAAGTGTCAACTTCACGCCGATAAAATCCATTCACCATCTTCCTCACTTCATCCAATATCCTCCCCATGGCCTTTCTCCATGTGGGCATTCGACATCATTGGTCCCCTAGGTGATCCCAATTCCCTCACCAAGCAGAAATCTTTCATCCTTACTGCGACGGAATACTTCACCAAATGGGCCGAAGCCGAAGCTTACGCGGAAATCAAGGCGTCAACAGTCTGCAAGTTCATCATGAAGAACATTCTCGCCAGATTCGGCGTCCCAAGCACGATCGTCACCGACAATGGGCCACAATTCATTTCTCAGGACCTACAGGACCTCTGCAAAAGGTACGCAATTGCATTGCATCATTCATCGCCTTATTACCCACAAGGTAACGGCCAAGCGGAGGCCACCAATAAAACATTGCTCAAAATCATCAAAAAAACCTGCGAGTCTAGTAAGTTTTCAGACTGGCCAGAAAAGCTTATCGAAGCCCTATGGGCCTATCGCACTTCAATCCGTACCCCCACCGGGCAGACTCCATTTGCCCTCACTTATGGTATGGAAGCGGTAGTCCCGTACGAGACTCTGATCCCTTCTCTCAGGGTACAATTGGATGAGGAATTTCCCCTCGACGATCGTCGTAATTCACTCCTCGCCCAGTTGGAACTCTTGGATGAGAAGCGGCTGGCCGCCGCCGAACACGCGCGTGTGTATCAAAATAGACTCGCTCGCTTTTACCAAAAGAAAGTCGTTGAGAGAAAATTCAAAGTCGGTGAGATGGTCGTAAAAAGAATTTTTGTCAAACCTGGAGGGCCGCGTTCTAAGCTCCAACCCAATTGGGAAGGACCATTTGTAATTCAAGCCGTGTACCCTGGCAACGCCTACAAGCTAGTCAACGCCGAAGGGACCGAGTTATCCCACCCTTGGAATGGGCTTTATCTTAAGAAATACTACCCTTAGCACAAAACAAAAAAATGAAAAGATAAAAAACATCAAAAACAAGGAAATATTGAAAACCACTAAAAATATGAAAATTCAAAATGCCGATGCCTGGCAGGCACCATGTAGTTAAGTCCCTGCATCTAAGCTTCATGTTAGGATAGGGCCCTTAAGGCTTGGTAGGCACCGGGTCTTGGTTTGCCAGAACCGTGGAGATCCCTGTCCGGCCACGTCGGCCTATGCTCGCTCGAAGGAAGCTAACATGTGTTCA
>JAHNEJ010002084.1:0-70357 GCA_022559845.1 Amorphophallus konjac
CTCCATGTGGGCATTCGACACCATTGGTCCCCTAGGTGATCCCAATTCCCTCACCAAGCAGAAATCTTTCATCCTTACTGCGACGGAATACTTCACCAAATGGGCCGGAGCCGAAGCTTACGCGGAAATCAAGGCGTCAACAGTCTGCAAGTTCATCATGAAGAACATCCTCGCCAGATTTGGCGTCCCAAGCACGATCGTCACCGACAATGGGCCACAGTTCATTTCTCAGGACCTACAGGACCTCTGCAAAAGGTACGCAATTGCATTACATCATTCATCGCCTTATTACCCACAAGGTAACGGCCAAGCGGAGGCCACCAATAAAACATTGCTCAAAATCATCAAAAAAAAAACATGCAAGTCTAGTAAGTTTTCAGACTGGCCAGAAAAGCTTATCGAAGCCCTATGGGCCTATCGCACTTCAATCCGTACCCCCACCGGGCAGACTCCATTTGCCCTCACTTATGGTATGGAAGCGGTAGTCCCGTACGAGACTCTGATCCCTTCTCTCAGGGTACAATTAGACGAGGAATTTCCCCTCGACGATCGTCGTAATTCACTCCTCGCCCAGTTGGAACTCTTGGATGAGAAGCGGCTGGCCGCTGCCGAACACGCGCGTGTGTATCAAAATAGACTTGCTCGCTTTTACCAAAAGAAAGTCGTTGAGAGAAAATTCAAAGTCGGTGAGATGGTCGTAAAAAGAATTTTTGTCAAACCTGGAGGGCCGCGTTCTAAGCTCCAACCCAATTGGGAAGGGCCATTTGTAATTCAAGCCGTGTACCCTGGCAACGCCTACAAGCTAGTCAACGCCAAAGGGACCGAGTTATCCCACCCTTGGAATGGGCTTTATCTTAAGAAATACTACCCTTAGCACAAACAAAAAAATGATGAAAAGATAAAAACATCAAAAAAATAAAGAAATATTGAAAACCACTAAAAATATGGAAAATCCAAAATGTCGATGCCTGGCAGTCACCATGTAGTTAAGTCCCTGCATCTAACCTTCATGTTAGGATAGGGCCCATTGAGGCTTGGTAGGCACCGGGTCTTGGTTTGCCAGAACCGTGGAGATCCCTGTCCGGCCACGTCGGCCTATGCTCGCTCGAAGGAAACTAACATGTGTTCACTTATGTATTTTATTCAAAAAAAGTTGGTAGCATCACCTACGGTAGGGCCACACCTAGAAGATCTCCGGAAGCTGTAATCTTTATTCTTTTCTCTTCGACCAAATGAGACAGTCGGCGCCCTTAAAACGCTGAGCATGAGAAACCGAAACTCAAACCCCAAGGGCAAGAGTAGGATCCATTTCCTCGAGCACCGATCAGAGCACGAGAAGAGGGCAGTGTCCCCGCAGGCATACGAAAAGGGAGCCCACAAACGTCAAACATCTCCCTCACAAAAAGAAATATAAAATCAAAATCAAGAGAAAAGCCTGGTCGTGACCGTGCCTGTTGCGATAAACGGAACCCCTCAAAGCAAAAGCCTGAATCCACAAAAGGGGCCGTGGAATGTAAATGCTCGAGATTTGGTCCGAAGTTGTCCGAAAGGAAAGAGTTAATGGGCCCTTATTCGCTCGCCGGATTAACGGCTTTGCCAGTCCTCTCAGGAGGTTTATCCCCTACACTCTTCCTTCTCCCTCTAAAGATGAAGGTTCGATGGAGTTTCTGAAAGGTGAAAACTGCCCAGGGTCTGCGACCTTATTTTAATATACACATCTTGGTTGCCTACTTTGAAAAGTAAAAGCTATCGCCGCGAAGGAGTCTCCGTGTTTCTGGCTGGTCAAGACCCCTGTTTACCACCTTGATGTCTTCTTGTTTAACCTCGGGCTTAGGCCAATGCAAGCGCGTCACCTATCGGTGCAACGGCGTCTGATTCCGGGTCAGCGTCGCGCGGTTGGCCGTTAGGGTTCCAGGGTGTTCCATCTTATACCATCTAGAGTTGTGAGGAAACAGACCCGGGTCGGGCAAATCATCTACCTCAAACACCTTTTGGGTGAATCCCTGTGGTCGGAAGCAACTGGGAGCCTAAGCATGGCATGACGGTATTGTCATCAGGGTAAGTCTTAGCCAGCGGGATCGTCGTTCGAGGGGTCTAGAGGCCCAAATCAACCTAGATGTGCACTTAGGATACCCTGGAGGTTAGTAAGAACCCCCTGTCTCACGTAGGTTAGGTGCCATTTAGGTGCTTGCCAGGCGTTAGCAAAAAAAATTGAAACGATAAAAACAACAAAAAAATGGAAAAGAGAAAATGTACATATTTGCAAACAAAAAAAATCTTTTTTATGATAAAACAAAAAAAATGCCAAATATAAAAAAAAAGAAAACAAATCAATTTTGCATGATTACATTTGCGTGCAGCATCTCACTTTTAATACCGCTTGCATTCGTATGCTTGCATGTTGCATTTATCATCATCATATCTTTACCTTGCCTTCGTTAAAATAAAGGCTTGGCCCCTTGACCAGTTATCAAGGACAGTCACAGTGACCATTTGCTTATTGAGCAAGGGGCCAAGTCAGAACAGAAATTCTGATTTGTTTGTTTCAGTGATATGTGCAGGGATTCAGGTAACTGAAGCAAAGGTGAAAAACAAACAAACCGAACCTTATTTTTTATTCCAAAAAAAACAAAAAATTACATCAAGTTCCGCCCTCTCTCTCTGCATTACTCGTCCCACTACTCTCCGGACAAAACACTCTCAAAGGCGCTACCCAACTACGAAAAGCGGTACTCCTGCCACTCTGTACTCCTCTTCCTATTCCCACATCCCGGCGTTGATCCACGGAAGCAGCAGAGAAGCTACCAACACGAAAGCCACGCTCTCGTGCTCTTCGGTAGCGCTCCTCACCTTCTCTCAGCCACTGTTCAGCAAGACCAAGGCTGATTCGGAGTTCGAATAGTTGGGCCTCCATGGCCCTTCGTTCCTCCCTTTCAGTCAATCTGTTGGCTCTTTTTCTCTCTGCGTCTCTTTCTCTCTCTGTCCGTTCTCTCTCACGGTCTTCCCTCTCTAACTGGAGAGTGATCCTCAGTTCCATAGCATCCCTGGATGAGTCATCATCAGGATGACGCCGCAGTTCCCTCTCCAGTTCTGCTACCCTAGCCTCCTTATGCACAGCTTGGGCAAGCGCTTCTTCCGTCTCCTTTTCCTGCCGAGTGAACCATCTCAGATACGCGATAAGGCGTAAACAAGAGAACTCAACGCTGAAACTTTTACCTGTACACGAAGCATTCCTTCTGCCTCCGCAGCACGCTGCGTGGCGTGAGCAAGTTGCTCATGAAGCGAGTCAAGTTCTGAGGTGGGAATCCACAAGCTGGAAGAGGAACCACCTACTCCCATCGCTGGGGAGGCTGCGCCAATCTGGGCATGCTGCGACCATGTGAATTAGCAGCCAACATCTGGAATCTGGGGTTTTAACTAGGAACGTACTATACACCAACCAAGGCGCTCGTAGCTCCGCGCGCAGCGCCCGACTGTTGTTCCATCTCTGTCAAGCGAGTTCGTAAATTCGCTATCATAGCATCCCGAACATCCTGCAGCCTTACAAGTCAGCATTTTCACCAGAAAAATCAAGAAAAGGAGAAAGAAGAGAAGAAAAAAAGAGGAAACCTACCTCCACAAGTCCCCAGGGTTGGAGCCGCTCTGCGTACTTTGTCCTATATAGACGCAAGTAGTCCTCGCTGTCCCGCGCCTGTGATTCTACAATCGTGCCACCCCGTTGCCAGTCCTCATACTGTTCGGGGAATCGCACGCGCCAGTCAATGCAAGTCGCCGGTCCCCGCGTCTTTCTCCCGACACGAGGTGGCGCAGCTGAATCCACCCATTCTTGAGCCAGTCCTAAAGTCCTCATAACTAATCGTAGCCAAAGCGGCTCGATTTCATTCAGGCAGTGCATCCATAGTTCCCGTCCGAATCGGGCACGACTTGCTAGAACCCACGGCTGGTTGGCATCAACCATGTCTGAGTAGGGTCTCCAGTTTACCATCGCTGCAGGGAACTCCTGTAGCTCCCGCCTTAACACCATCAGTTGGTTGGTTAGGGGTGCCGCACTCATGATGGGTTCCCTCCGCCTGGCTAGCGGCACCATCACGGGTCGCCAATGTCGAGCTCTCCCCATAGGGAGGTAATAATAGCTCCATAGCTGCTCGGCGCAGGTCATCAGCACCTTGCGAAAACAACAAAAAAAATACAAAACAAGCAAAACCAAAAAAATACCTGGATGAATGGTGTGAAACCACTCACAGTCATCTCACGATCCGTTTCTTGGAATAGGCCTGCAAACAAGTGTGCCAGCATGGCGGCTCCCCAGGCATAATACCCTACTCTTTCAAGGTCTGACAGCAGCTCCAGGAAGTAACATTGGATACCATCCCCTTTCGAGCTCAGTACCAATCTCCCCAAAAGGAAGAGGAGAAATCTCCTCAAATCTATGTTGCATCTTTCCCAGTCGCCGAAATCTGTGCAGTACACGGCGCGGCATCCTATTTTTATCCTTTCCATGAACTCTTCTGAGGATTCATCGTCCCGCCGACGAGTGTCGGTGAGCCCTAATGCATCCATCAGGGACGCCCTAGCTACCGACCTGTTTTTTCGACCGTCCAGGTCCAGACCCAGTAACTTCTGGGCACCTTCTCTGTAGTCCGCGTAAGTGACTCCGGTCACTGCCTCGCCCTCTACCTTCAGGCTTGTGATCCGGACCACATCCTCCAAGCTGGGCACCATGTGCCCCCAGGGCATCAGGAATGCCCGGCTCACTGGGTCCCATCTCTCACACAAGGCTTGGATCAGAACCAGGTCGGGCTTGATCGGCTCGATCCGAAGAAAGGTACCAAATCCCATCACGTCTAGCCTCGCCTTCTGAAAATCTGGGAGGCCCCTGTACGCTGCCACTATCAACTCCCATGAGATCTGTGATTTCATCACACTCTACGCATACAGGGAATGGGGAGGAGGTTTGGTCAGAAAGAAAGGAAGGAGAAAGAACGGAAAAAAGGGCAAGAAAACTTGGCTTACGAGTTGAGATTGGGCCCTTTCGCTGAAGTGCCCTTCAAGGTCTGAAAGCCTCCTGGAACTACTACCACTGGATCTGCTTCTCTTCGAGGAATGGGAAGATTCGCCCTCCATCCAACTCTCAGAATTTTGAACTCCTCCTCTCCCGTAAGAACTTGTGCTCCTCGAGTTAGTCCTCGATATACCTGGGAGGATAAAAGGGACAAGAATTTATAGAAATGGAAGGAGTGCGGGCCAAGATTGCCTCCATCACCTGCCGATGATAGCCCTCGCGATAAGACACCGGCCAAGCGGCCCCATGTGTCGCTTCACCGCTCGCACATGGTGATTGACTGGACGAAGAATAGGACAAATAGCCCCTATGTTGTCATGTTTTGGAGGACGCCCGCAAAATTTGGCACAACATCCGGGAAAAGGAACTAGGGCCGTCAGTATTGACTTCGACGGCAGATTCCCGTGGAAAATGGTCACAACAAGACGTGATTCTCCGCTCGAGGCGGAGTCTCGGCAGATCCGTCACATGGGAACAGTGCAGAGGAGAAGAAGTGTAGGGAAGAAGGAACGCACAAGAGGACAAACAAGCAGCAGAAAATCAAATCACTCCATTCATAATTCTACATAAGCTGTCACAAACACTACAATCATAAAGAGGTGACGGGTCCACTAGCCCGCCAAATCCTCACCATCACTCATCTCTCCGGGCACTCTCCTCCTCTCCCCCGAGGTGAGGGTCCCTCAGAAGCCTCCGGAATACCCGTGCAGTAGCACCTGCCTCGCCTCTGGGCGCCTGCTCCGCAGCAGTGACTCGCTGCTCCTCCCCTGGCGTGGCAAAGAAGCCACTGGCGGCAAAGCGACCGGACTGGCGGAGTCGCTCCCCGAACTCTCGCGCTCTCTCGTAGCGCGTCTCCATCCCTCCTAGCCTCTGCACGACGGCCTGAAGGCCCAGCTGGAGCTCCCTCACTTGGGCCTCCAAGGCCCTCCTCTCGGTCAGATCCCGCTGTCGCTCGGACCTTCTCTCGGCTTTCTCTCTCTCTGCCTCTCTCCTCATCATCTGCAGAAGAACCCTTAACTCCAGGATGTCTGGAGAAGGTCTCTCCTCACCGCAATGCCGCAGCTCCGCTACAGTCGCCACCCAGGCGTCACGCTCCTCTTCCGCCCGGGTCGCGCGGGCCACCGCACCGGCAAGTTGCTCCCGGAGGGAGGCAATCTCGAGAAAAGGGGCCGAGGAACTGGAAGATCCGCCAGCCACTCCCACCGTCGCTGTCTGCTGGGCACGCTGGAACAAAATAAACAACGGCCGTCAGTGAAACTCCAAAATCTGAAGTTAAAAGTGCGGCACCTAACTTACCGGGAGTGATAACTCATGTTGAGCGACGGCCAGCTGCCGCCTAGTCTCTGACAGTTGGGCGCGCGAGCCGCCGATGCCACGCGTGTCCCCAGCTTGGGGAAGCCCCGCGTAGCTCTCTCTCTGCCGCCGCAGGAAGTCAGCACTGTCCTGCACCAGTATACGCCCTTGCTGTCCAGGGAGACGTACGGGCCACTCCTCGAGCCTCGCCTTGCCGCGACTCTCCCTCCTGACGCGGCTCGGCTCGTCCGCACTCGCCCACTCATCGGCCAGACCCAGGGTCCTTGCCATGTCCTGCACCAAGAAAGGGGTCCCGCATCAGTCAAAAAGAACGCGTCCCCTGTCTAGGACGCATCCATCATTTAAGTGCAACACTCGCCGAACCCTTTCCCCCCTCGCGCGGCTCGCTTCAAAACTCAAAATGAATTAAAAGAGGAAGAGATCGGAGGACCTACCGGACCGTGTTCACCTCCTCCCACGCCATCGGGCCCCTCGGGTCCCTCGGGGGCCCGGAGCGGCCCTTCCTCCTCCATGGACGCCGTTCCGTGCTCGGGCGCGTCCCTCCTTGGGCGAGGGGTCCCGCGTCCCTCTCCGCCTTCGCCGTGGTCGGGCCCACCGAACTCCATCGATCAAAAGAGGAGGAAGACGAGAAAGGGGGCAAGCGAGTTTCGGCAGAAGGCGGGCTCGTTTGCGGGTAAGGCACGGGAGAAGAAAGGTCGCCCGGTGCTTTAAATTTGAATTCGAGGGTTAAGACACGTCCTCACGCCTGGACGCGCCCAAAAGAAAGAGAAAAGGGGATCCCTCCGTGCGAGGCGTAGTTCCCTGCTGTTTAGGGTAAGGTCTCGTGAAGCGTGTCTCGAAACAATTTGGTGCAAGAGAAGAAGTGTAGGAAGGGAAGATCGCTACAGGACAGAACGTGTCACATCAGTGGTCATTGTCAAGATTTTGTATGGATCTCCTTTGTACTGTGGTGCGATTCTACTGTGATTCTGCTATTTTCTGATGTTGCTAACCTTTGCTAATCTGTGCAGGTTTTACTAACGGACGTCTTTGTCCTGTCTCCTGTCTCACCTTTCAATGGTTGGTCCAACCATGTCATGCATCATAGTATACGATACCTACGCTACTAGAACATGTCAAGGACCTTGCGACCCGAACAAATCTGGGATTTGAGTTCCCCTTCAACAAAAACAGTGATGATCCCGGAAGAATTTGGGTTGTACGGATAGGCCGTTAACTTGTGGTAGCATGGGGACGACGGTTCCATTCAGTGAGTTGGTGCGCGGATAAACGGGCCCCAGCCCAGTGGCGGCTCACCGGATCGGTATCCTGACCCGTTCTTCACAAGTTGACAATATTATCCTTGGCTATTTTCTATTTTAGTTTGTTTTAAATTTTTCTTTGAACCCAGCATGCATTCATATAGGACTTTGATTTATTGCGGAAGATCATTCAAGTGATTCGATTGTGAAAGCCGTTGTGCTCCAATTCCCACAAATATGAGATATTCCACTCCGAATGAAATACTGAGTTTCCTTGAGACGGCCCCGGCGCTGCTCTTCCAAAGGAGACCCTTATTTGGACAGACCCTCAGATATTCCTTTACCTTTTTTGACCCACCTTGGCCGCAGCACTTCCACATTGGCTGGTAACCGCTCCCCAAAGGTGAAACCTCCGGTTTATGACCCAGGTACTTCCACACCGAGAAGTTGGTCTCCTTTTGTTTCGTGCCTGAGCGCACATCTCACCCTCCCTTATTTGATCTCCGTCCAAGCAATCGTCAATATTTGAAAGACCTTCTTCAAGGTCGCCTCATTGAAACTCCAGGAAAGATTCCAAACAGTAACGTCAAAAGCGTGTCTCATCACACCTTGGCATCAACTTATCAGTCCACTCCCACTTCATTTCACTCCACTTCGATACCATTCCACTACGTATCGCTCCCTTGCAAAGCAGATGCCAAGGCGGGGCAGCTGTAGACACGCCATTCTTGACGTCTCCTGAGTAAATCTCATATTACACTATGATACCCCAAGGCGGCCTTCACATTTTTAATTACTCTGGTGATTTCCTATTTTTATGAATTTTTTTACATTTTTTTGAATTATTCCGTGAAAAATCATGGAAGTGTCCAGACGCCTGGACACCTCCATCAATGACCAAAAAAAAAATAATAATAATAAAATTAAAATCATGGAAGCGTCCAGGCTCCTGGACGCCTCCATCAATGACCAAAAAAATAAAAAAAATCAAAATCATGGAGGCGTCCACTTGCCTGGACGCCTCCATCAATGCAAAAATAATAAAAATAATATCAATAATCATAAAAAACAAAACAAAAATCAAATAAAAATATATATATTTATGGAGGCGTCCTGGCCCCTGGACGCCTCCATAAAAACAAATATAAAAAAATATAAAATGCCCGTTGGCATAAAAGACAAAAAAACTAAATAAAAAATAATAAATTAATGGAGGCGTCCAGGTCCCTGGACGCCTCCATAAAAATAAATAAAAAATATATATAATGCCAGCTTTGGCATAAAAAGACAAAACAAAAACAAAAACAATATAATTTTGGAGGCGTCCAGGCCCCTGGACGCCTCCATCAACTCCCTCACAGGCGCCGGCCACCGAACGACGGTTTGTCGTGTGTGAAAAAAGCCAAAATATAGAGACGTCCGGTCAACTGGACGCGCCCATTTCTGAATCACGAGGCGCCGCTCACAAAACCACGCGTTGTGCCAAACCGCGTGCGGCCGTCGTCGGTTTTCGGTGGACCTGTTATAGGCGTCCGAGGCCCTGGACGCCTCCACAAAAGTATTCCAAAAAAATATATAAAAATAGAATAAAATATTATTTCGGCCCTGATGGAGGTGTCCAGGGTCCTGGACGCCTCCACCCTCCGGAGCCCTATAAATAGAGGCCCACCCCCTCAGTTCTAGGGGAGCTAAGCAGTGATCCGATAGGCTGCCGCAGCCCAGAGGCTACGGAGTCATTTTTCTAACCCGTGGGTTCTTTTGTAGGTGGAGGTTCTGCCGGCTTCTCGGGTGCTCACGCTCGCGAGAGGAAGGTCGTCTTCATCCACTGCGCTTCCACGTCGTCCCCACGCTGCCGGAGCTCCGCCGGATTTCACCCTCGGCTCATCCAATAAGCCTTTTCTTCCCCTTTTTCTCCATAGTCCTTTACATTCATCATATTGCATCATCTATCCCCCTTCACAAGGGGGCCTCTTCTCTTATACTTCTTACATCCATCATCTCATTTTCCTCCTACTCGAGTCCGAGAGGGGTTTAAAAGATAACACCAACCAGGTGTGTGTCTTGCCATCATTTCGTTATTTTTATCGCAAGGATTCGAATACTACACTTCCATCTTTCTAATCCACTTGTCATTTATTTGTCGTTGTCTTGCAAGGGTACCCGAGGAAAGCCCTCTCCGTCGGCCGGCCGGAAGGAGAGGAAGAAGCAACCCGCCATCTCCCGCTCTTGAGGTAGGCGCGATCACCTTCTTATTTTGGGGTCTTTTGGCCCCTGGCGATCACATCTTATCATCGAGGCCGCGGCGAGTCACTTCCCCAATGGCCGTTTAAATTTCTGTTTCCTATATTCTCTTTATATTTTGTTATATATTCTGCTTATATCATCGAGGCCGCGGCGAGTCACTTCCCCAATGGCCGTTTAATTTTCTATTCCTACAATCTCTTTATGCTTTGTTATATTCTGCTTATATCATCGAGGCCGCGGCGAGTCACATCCCCAATGGCCGTTTAAATTTCCGTTCTTATATTTTCTTTATATTCTGTTATATTCTGCTCATATCATCGAGGCCGCGGCGAGTCACTTCCCCAATGGCCGTTTAAATTTCTGTTCTCATATTTTCTCTATGTTCTGTTATATTCTGTTCATATTCTCGAGGCCGCGGCGAGTAACTTCCCCAATGGCCGTTTCAATTCTTGTTATTTAATTTTTGCATCATTCCCGTCCCCCCGAGGTCGCGGCGAGTCACTTCCCGCTATGGCCGTTTAATCCCCATATTTTGCTATATCATACTTGTCCCGCTCGCCCCGCCGGAGCAATCTCCCGTGGTGGCCCCTTCTCTCTTTCCTCTCATTTCTGTGTTGCAGCAAACAAAACAAACAAAAAAGAGGAGCCCGCGCGCTCTCCGCTTCTCCCTCTTCCCCGCTCTTCTCCGAACCGCGTGACGTCGCTCACACAGTTCTGCTATCCTAGCCTCCTTTTGCGCAGCTTGGCCAAGCGCTTCTTCCGTCTCCTTTTCCTGCCAAGTGTACCATCTCAGATACACGATAAGACATAAACAAGGAGAACTCAACACTGAGACTCTTACCTGTATAGAGAGCATCCCTTCTGCCTCCGCAGCACGTTGCGTGGCGTGAGCAAGTTGCTCATGAAGCGAGTCAAGTTCTGAGGTGGGAATCCACAAGCTGGAAGAGGCACCACCCACTCCCATCGCTGGGGAAGCCACGCCAATCTGGGCATGCTACGACCGCGTGAATTAGCAGCCAACATCTGGAATCTGGGGTTTTAATTAGGAACGTACTGTACACCTACCAAGGCGCTCGTAGCTCCGCGGGCATCGCCCAACTGTTGTTCCATCTCTGCCAAGCGAGTTCGTAAATTCGCTATCATGGCATCCCGGACATCCTGCAGCCTTACAAGTCAGCATTTTCACCAGAAAACCAAGAAAAGGAGAAAGAAGAGAAGAGAAAAGGGGAAACCTACCTCCACAAGTCCCCGGGGTTGGAACCGTTCTGCGTACTTTGTCCTATATAGACGCAAGTAGTCCTCGCTATCCCGCGCCTGTGATTCTACAATCGTGCCACCCCGTTGCCAGTCCTCATACTGTTCGGGGAATCACACGCGCCAGTCAATGCAGGTCGCCGGTCCCCGCGTCTTTCTCCCGACACGAGGTGGCGCAGCTGAATCCACCCATTCTTGAGCCAGTCCTAAAGTCCTCATAACTAATCGTAGCCGAAGCGGCTCGATTTCATTCAGGCAGTGCATCCACAGTTCCCGTCCGAACCGAGCACGACTTGCTAGAACCCACGGCTGGTCGGCATCGACCATGTCTGAGTAGGGCCTCCAGTTTACCATCGCTGCAGGGAACTCTTGTAGCTCCCGCCTTAGCACCATCAGTTGGTAGGTTAGGGGTGCCGCACTCATGATGGGCTCCCACCGCCTGGCTAACGGCACCACCACGGGTCGCCAATGCCGAGCTCTCCCCATAGGGAGGTAATAATAGCTCCATAGCTGCTCGGCACAGGTCATCAGTACTTTGCAAAAACACAAAAAAAAATACAAAACAAGCAAAACCAAAAAAAATACCTGGATGAATGGTGTGAAACCACTCACAGTCATCTCACGATCCGCTTCTTGAAATAGGCCTGTAAACAAGTGCGCCAGCATGGCAGCTCCCCAAGCATATTACCCTACTCTTTCAAGGTCTGACAGCAGCTCCAGGAAGCAACATTGGATACCGTCCCCTTTCGAGCTCAGTACCAATCTCCCCAAAAGGAAGAGGAGAAATCTCCTCAAATCTATGTTGCATCTTTCCCAGTCGCCGAAATCTGTGCAGTACACGGCACGGCATCCTATTTCCATCCTTTCCATGAACTCTTCTGAGGATTCATCCTCCCGCCGACGAGTGTCGTTGAGTCCTAATGCATCCATGAGGGACGCCCTAGCTACCGACCTGTTTTTCTGACCATCTAGGTCCAAACCCAGTAACTTCTGGGCACCTTCTCTGTAGTCCGCGTAAGTGACTCCGGTCACTGCCTCGCCCTCTACCTTCAGGCTTGTGATCCGGACCACATCCTCCAAGCTGGGCACCATGTGCCCCCACGGCATCAGGAATGCCAGACTCACTGGGTCCCATCTCTCACACAAGGGTTGGATCAGGACCAGGTCGAGCTGGATCGGCTCGATCCGAAGGAAGGTACCAAATCCCATCACGTCTAGTCTCGCCTTCTGAAAATCTGGGAGGCCCCTATACGCTGCTACTACCAACTCCCATAAGATTTGTGATTTCATCACAACCTACACATACAAGGAATGGGGGTGAGGTTTGGTCAGAAGAAAGGAAGAAAGAATGAAAAAAAGGGCAAGAAAACTTGGCTTACGAGTTGTGATTGGGCCCTTTCGCTGAAGTGCCCTTCAAGGTCTGAAAGCCTCCTAGAACTACTACCACTGGACCTGCTTCTCTTCGAGGAATGGGAAGATTCGCCCTCCATCTAACTCTCAGAATTTTGAACTCCTCCTCTCCCGTGAAAACTTGTGCTCCTCGAGTTAGTCCTCGATATACCTGGGAAGATAAAAGGGACAAGAATTTATAGAAATAGAAGGAGTGCGGGCCAAGATTACCTCCATCACCTGTCAATGATAGCCCTCGCAATGAGGCACCTGCCAAGCGGTCCCATGTGTCGCTTCACCGCTCGCACAGGGTGATTGACTGGACGAAGAATAGGACGAATAGCCCCTATGTTGTCTAGCGATACCCTATCATGATTTGGAGGACGTCCGCAAAATTTGACACAGCATTCGGGAAAAGAAACTAGGGCCGTCTTTTTTGACTTCGACGGTAGATTCCCGTGGAAAATGGTCACAAGACGCGATTCTCCGCTTGAGGCGGAGTCTCGGCAGACCCATCACATGGGAACAGTGCAAAGGAGAAGAAGTGTAGGGAAGAAGGAACGCACAAAATAACAAATAAACAGCAGAAAATCAAATCAATCCATTCATAATTCTACATAAGCTGTCACAAACACTACAATCATAGAGAGGTGGCGGGTCCACTAGCTCGCCAATCCTCACCATCACTCATCTCTCTGGGCACTCTCCTCCTCTCCCCCGAGGTGAGGGTCCCTCAGAAGCCTCCGGGATCCCCGTGCAGTAGCACCTGCCTCGCCCCTGGGCGCCTGTTCCGCAGTAGTGACTCGCTGCTCCTCCCCTGGCGTGGCGAAGAAGCCACTAGCGGCAAAGCGACCGGACTGGCGGAGTCGCTCCCCGAACTCCCGCGCTCTCTCGTAGCGCGTCTCCATCCCTCCTAGCCTCTGCACGACGGCCTGAAGGCCCAGCCGGAGCTCCCTCACTTGGGCCTCCAAGGCCCTCCTCTCGGTCAGATCCCGCTGTCGCTCGAACCTTCTCTCGACTTTCTCTCTCTCTGCCTCTCTCCTCATCATCTGCAGAAGAACCCTTAACTCCAGGATGTCTGGAGAAGGTCTCTCCTCACCACGATGCCGCAGCTCCGCTACAGTCGCCACCCAGGCGTCACGCTCCTCTTCCGCCAGGGTCGCGTGGGCCACTGCACCGGCAAGTTGCTCCCGGAGGGAGGCAATCTCGAGAAAAGGGGCCGAGGAGCTGGAAGATCCGCCAGCCACTCCCACCGTCGCTGTCTGCTGGGCACGCTGGAACAAAATAAACAACGGCCGTCAGTGAAACTCCAAAATCTGAAGTTAAAAGTGCGGCACGTAACTTACCAGGAGCGACATCTCATGTTGAGCGACGGCCAGCTGCCGCCTAGTCTCTGACAGTTGGGCGCGCGAGCCGCCGATGCCACGCGTGTCCCCAGCTTGGGGAAGCCCCGCGTAACTCTCTCTCTGCCGCCGCAGGAAGTCGGCACTGTCCTGCACCAGTACACCCCCTTGCTGTCCAGGGAGACGTACGGGCCAGTCCTCGAGCCTCGCCTTGCCGCGACTCTCCCTCCTGACGCGGCTCGGCTCGTCCGCACTCGCCCACTCATAGGCCAGACCCAGGGTCCTTACCATGTCCTGCACCAAGAAAGCGGTCCCACATCAGTCAAAAATAACGCGTCCCCTGTCTGGGACGCGTCCATCATTTAAGTGCGACACTCGCCGAACCCTTTCCCCCCTCACGCGGCTCGCTTCAAAACTCAAAATGAATTAAAAGAGGAAGAGATCGGAGGACCTACCAGACCGTGTTCACCTCCCTCCGCGCCATCGGGCCCCTCGGGTCCCTCGGGGGCCCGAAGAGGCCCTTCCTCCTCCATGGACGCCGTTCCGTGCTCGGGCGCGTCCCTCCTTGGGCGAGGGGTCCCGCGTCCCTCTCCACCTTCACCGTGGTCAGGCCCACCGAACTCCATCGATCAAAAGAGGAGGAAGACGAAAAAGGGGCAAGCGAGTTTCTGCGGAAGGCGGGCTCGTTTGCGGGTAAGGCACGGGAGAAGAAAGGCCACCCGACGCCTTAAATTTGAATTCAAGGACTAAGACGCATCCTCGCGCCTGGACGCACCCAAAAGGGGGAGAAAGGAAACAGAATCCCCCCGTGCAAAGCCTAGTTTCCCGCTGTTCAGGGCAAGGTCTCGTGGAGCGTGCCTCGAAGGACAACTCAGTGCAAAGAAGAAAGTGTGGGAGAGATAGAAGTACACACAATACAAGAAAGCCATTTTCATTTCATATAATAGCCGAAAGTACATCATACAGTGAGAAGGGTAACGTGTACAAGCAACTCTCTAACTCTCACCATCACCCTCCTGGTCATCTCTCTCCTCCCTCCTCTGCCGGGGATCCCTAGGGGGCCTCTGCGAACCCTGAGAAGCCGTGCTCGCCTCGCCCTGCGGTGGCACTCCAGTCTCGAAGGCGCGACGATGCTCCTCGGCCGAAGAGACCAGATAGCTGCCCATGGAAAAAGAACCAGACTGACGAAGTCGCGCCCCGCGTTCCTTCGCCCTCTGGTACCGCTCCTCGCTCTCCCGAAGCCTCCCCTCCGCCTTGCCGAGACTCAATCGGAGCTCCAGCAGCTGGGCCTCCAGAGCCCTCCTCTCGGTCTGATCCCGCTGTCGCTCCTCCCTCTCTCTCTCCCTCTCCTCTCTCTCTCTCATCGCCTCCCTCCTCGACAGCTCGAGGGCGATCCGCAGATCCAGCACGTCACGAGGGAGCTCCTCAGCCTCCCGTCGACGCTCCTCCTCCAGCTCCACAATCCGGGCGTCACGCTCCGCCACCCGAGCGTCGCGCTCCTGCTCGGCACGAACAGCACGCGCCAGGGCCTCTCGGATCTCGGCCACCTGTCAAAGCACGCATGCACCATAAGAGAACAGTGATAGAAGGAGGGCAGCCAGAAGGAGAGTCGAGGTCAGGCAAACGCTCACTCGAGCCTCGCGGTCACGCTCGGCCTCCTCAGCCCGAGCCACCGCATACGCCAGCTGCTCCTGGAGGGCAGAAACCTCCGGAGGAGGGCCCCGCGAACTGGAACCCGCTCCACCAGCCATCCCGGCTGCCGCTGTCTGGTGGGCCCGCTGAAACACAGAGCGAATGACAATTAGAGGCCAAGTATCAAAAATCCAGGTCACAAAAAAATGCATCACATAAACTCACCAGGATCTCCAACTCCTGTCGGATGGCCACCAACTGTCGCCTGGCGTCCGCCAACTGGGCCCGCAGGTCGGCGATCATGGTATCACGAGCATCTTGCATTGCACGTAAGTTAGTACCACATGCATATACATATAAAAGAGTGAAGCATTCTCATTTCACTTACCCCTGCCATACCACCAAGGAAGAGGCGGTCCCCATACATAGCCCGATACCGTCTCAGGTAATCAGTACTGTCCTGTACATGGGACACCACTGGGACCCCGCCCTGCTGCCAGTCCTGGTACTGTGCTGGAAAGCGCATACGCCAGTCCACAACCTTCGCCTTCCCCTTGGTCTTCCGCCCAATGCGGGCCGGCTCTTCTACATCAACCCACTCCTGGGCTAGCCCCAACGTCCTCATAACCAGCCTCAGCCGAAGCGGCTCGATCTCGTTCAGGCAATGGACCCACACGTCCCGCCTGAAACGAGGAAGACCCGCTACAACCCAAGGCTGGCCAGCGTCGCCCATGCCCAGGTAGGGTCTCCACACCACCTACATCACCATACATACATCATGTTAGTTACCATTCAGTCACATGCATAAACACAAAAAAATCATACGTATCATACCATGGCCTCGGGATACTCGCTCAGCTCCCGACGAAGTGACGCCAGCTGGTAGCCGTGGGGTGCCGCAACCACGACCGGCCTCCACCGCCGCGCCAGAGGCACGGCCCTCCTGTTCCCATGCCTAGCCCTCCCCATCGGGAAATAGTAATAGCTCCACACCTGCATTCATCATACATCATTAGTACAATAATTGCATATTTAACTGTGAAAATGCATAAATAAATTGTGTACCTGGAGGAAAGGTGCGAAGCCGCTGACTGTCGTCTCCTTCTCCGAAGTCTGGGAGAGATCAGCAATCAAATGGGCAAGCAGAGCCGCTCCCCACGCGTAGTGTCCCACTCTGTCCAGATCCGCCAAGATCCCGAGGAAACGGCAGTGGATGCCATCCCCCTTCGTCCCCAGCAGAAGGCGGCCCAAGAAGAAGAAAAGAAACCTCCGAAGGTCTAGATCCACCAGCTCCCTCTCGCCCGGGTCCTGGGTAAAAGCTGCACGGGCATCTCCCTCCAATCGTGCCAGAAACTCCGCTCCAGTCTCGCTAACCCGCTGGCGCGGGTCAACGAATCCGAGCGCCTCCATGATCTCCACTCGGCCAACTACCCTGCTGTCTCTATCAGTCACGCTCGTCTCTAACCACAGCAGGTCCAGGGCACTCTCTCGGTAGTCGGGGTAGGTGACCCCGCTCACCGCCTCTCCGTCAACCCGTAGCCCGGTGATCCGAGCCACGTCCTCGAGTGTCGGCACCATGTGCCCCCAGGGCATCAGAAACGCCCGGCTCGGCGCGTGCCACCGCTCCCTCAATGCCTGGATAAGAGGAAGGTCGAGCCGGAAGGGCTCGATCCTAAGGAAAGCTCCAAAGCCCATGGCGTCCACACGCGCCCTCTGGAAGTCCGGCAGCCCACGGTATGCTGCCACCACTAGGGACCAGCTGATCCGTCCTTTCATCACACCCTGCACACCACAAAACCAATAAAAAATACATCAGCATCATGAATAATATTAAAAAATAACACTGCATATACTACTTATTCATTTTATTTTATCTTCTTTTTTTAAAATATTTTTTGTGGAGGCGTCCAGGCCCCTGGACGCCTCCTTTCCATTTCCTTTATTTGCCTGGACGCCTCCTTTCCATTTCCTTTATTTTCTTTTATTTTTAGAAAAAATCAAAAACAAAAACAAAAATAAATAAAATATATATATATATTATCATGGAGGCGTCCCATTCCCTGGACGCCTCCTTTTTTTTAATTCTTTTTTTATTATTTACGAAAATAAATAAATTAAAAAAGAACAAAAAGAAAATGTGGAGGCGTCCAGTCCCCTGGACGCCTCCTTCCCTCACACCCGGCGTTCTCCACACAGCCTCTCGTCCGCCCTTTTAACCCAGTGAACCAATAGAATAGAGGTCTAAGGGGCTTACCGGATCGTGCTCGTCCTCTGACGCGTCGCCAGCATCCACTGCAGCCTCCAAGGCCAAAGGAAGAGCCTCCTCACCCGCGGCAATCTCCTCCGCCGCAGCAGCCCCCTCGGCATCATCTCTCAGCCTCCTCGGACGACGAGCCCGTCGTTTCCGCTTCTGTGGACCCTGGCTCGATCCACCTCGCTCCATTGGGACGAAGAATGGGTCGTCTGGATTGACTGGGTGGTTTGAATGAACAGTAATTGAGCAAAGGGGGGAGGCCCCCCCATATATATTGAATCCACCCTGTTTGGGGCGTCCAGGCGCCTGGACGCCCCCACTTTTTTATTTTTTTTTTTCAAAATTCAAAAAAACTTTGGGGCGTCCAGGCCCCTGGACGCCCCCAAAACAAAAAAAAACCAAAAAACCAAAAAATAAAACATAGGGGCGTCCAAGACCTTGGACGCCCCCAAAATAAAAAATCAAAAAATAAAAAAATAAAACATAGGGGCGTCCAGGCCCCTGGACGCCCCCATAATAAAAATTTCAAAAAAATATATAATAAAAGAAAAAAAAAGAGATAAGAGTATGTATATAATCCAAACAAAAGAAAAAATACAAAGAAAAAGAAAAACCACAAAAAAGATAATAATAATTAAGTGGACGGGGGTCCCAAAACATCAATGCCAGATTTTATTCCATCAGAAAGCAGAGTGAACTACATCAGGGGCTTAGGCACCTTAGGCCTTAACTTCCCCAGTTCGGTTACATAAGCCCTCCACGGCTCGCATTCTTCCACCACGTGCGCTAAGGCCCTTCCCGCAACACTTGTCTTCCAAGGAGCTTTAATGGCCTTCGCTTCCTTCGCGTCCGCTTCAGTGCCCAACTCCCTTTTCTTCAAAGGAACGATGCCAGTCGGTGGCGGGAACGAATGGCGTGGGATGCCAATCTGGAGGCAGCACCGATGCGCATTATAAAGGACGAACTCGGTCGCGCCGATCAGTTGAAGATCAACTTCGGGAGAAGGCCTCATGAGGAGATCTAGCGAAAGCAAACATGCCGGTGTGCAAGTAAAGAAGCCTTGTGTCACGGTGCGGAAGTGAGACCGCCAGTCTTCACGTTTCTTCAGCCACGGAACGCGGTTCACTACAGTACCACCGAAGCCTAACACGTCGGCTATGTGGTGAAGCGGGCTTTGTTGGAAGAGCTTCGAAGCAGTTGGCATTCCCTCGCGGTGGTCGAATTTGAAGTGCAAATCAAGCCAGCAATTCAAGACAAGTGCGCAACCAAAAGGAGGCTTACCCATGCTCGAGGCAGTAAGGCCGCTGTAAAGATAGGCAAGGACGGCGGGTCCCACCCTCTTTCCACTCCAAATCCCGTGAATGGCACTTAGTTGATCCTCCTCCACTATGTTATCGGTATGAGGAAACAAGAGAGCACCCGCCAGACAGATAGTGAACGCCTTCATGATTCCCTCCAAATAGTCATCGTCTGGTGACCCTCTCAGGGCGTCCATGACCCACTCCGTGAGCTTTTGGAGATCGATCCCCTTTTGAGTACGGACCTTTCGGGCTGCGTCGGGCGGCATGAAGCTTCCAAGGACGCTTTCAGAAGTCCCCCGTGTCAGCATCCGCATAGCCTTCACCTTCCCGTCACTCTTGAATTTCTTCAATCCGAGCAGAAGTTCCACCTCCTCGAGGAGGATGGTAACCTCGAAGGTCGGGAAGATAAAAGTGTGGGTCTGGGGATGCCAGATCTCCACTAGTGCGCCCATAGCCGCCCAGTCCATACGAATCTTCTCGTAATACTTGGCGTGAATAAGGAGCCCCTGCAGATGCCACTTCGAGAGTATGGCCCTCATGCCAATGGAGATATTGGAAGTTAGCTTTGAAAGCCATGGCAGTTTGGAAAACTTCCTCGGGCCTGGGAAGAGTGGATATGGCTGGAAGAGGAAAAAAATAAGAAATAAAGGAAGTAAGAAGAAGGTTCACATGGAAAATTAGAAATGAATCAGCTTACCATATGCGACAAGATCGTCTCACTCAGATGACCCTCGAGGTCGGAGAGTCGCCTGATCTCGCTGCTAGGCCTGCTCCTCTTCATAACGCGGGAAGACTCTCCTTCCATCCTGAAATCTCTAGATTCTCCTCTCCTTCCTCTCCTGAGCTTCCAAAACCCACCTTGGTGCATTTGAATGAACTAGCCTAAGGGGAGTTCTTATAGAAAGGGAAGATCGCTACAGGACAGAACATGTCACATCAGCGGTCAATGTCGGGATTTTGACTAGATCTCCTTCCCATTGTGGTGCGATTCTGCTATGATTCTGCTACTTTCTGATGTTATTAATCCATGCTGGCCTGTGCAGGTTTTACTAACGGACATCTTTGTCCTATCTCATGTCCCACCTTTCAATGGTTGGTCCCACCATGTCATGCATCGTAGTATATGATACCTACGCTACTAGAACATGTCAAGAACCTTGCGGCCCGAACGAATCTGGGATCTGAGTTCCCCTTCAACAAAAACGGTGATGATCCCAGAAGAATTTAGGTTGTACGGATAAACCGTTAATTTGTGGTAGCATGGGGACGACGGTTCCATTCAGTGAGTTGGTGCGCGGATAAACGGGCCCCAGTCCAGTGTCGGCTCACCGGATCGGTATCCTGACCCGTTCTTAACAAGTTGACAATATTATCCTTGGCTATTTTCTATTTTAGTTTGTTTTAAATTTTTATTTTAACCCAGCATGCATTCATATAGGATTTTGATTTATTGCGGAAAATCATTCAAGTGATTCGATTGCGAAGGCCGTTGTGCTTCAATTCCCACAAATATGAGATATTCCACTCCGAATGAAATACTGAGTTTCCTTGAGACAGCCCTACGCGGCTCTTCCAAAGGAGACCCTTGTTTGGACAGACCCTCAGATATTCCTTTGCTTTTGACCTTGTTTGACCCACCTTGGCCGCAGCACTTCCACATTGGCTGGTAACCGCTCCCCAAAGGTGAAACCTCCGATTTATGACCCAGGTACTTCCACACCGAGAAGTTGGTCTCCTTTTCGTGCCTGAGCGCACATCTCACCCTCCCTTATTTGATCTCCGTCCAAGCAATCGTCAAATATTTGAAAGACCTTCTTCAAGATCGCCTCATTGAAACTTCAGAAAAGATTCCAAACAGTAACGTCAAAAGCGTGTCTCATCACACCTTGGCATCAACTTATCAGTCCGCTCCCACTTCATTTCACTCCACTTCGATACCATTCCATTACGTGTCGCTCCCTTGCAAAGCAGACGCCAAGGCGGGGCAGCTGTAGACACGCCATTCTTGACGTCTCCTGAGAAAGTCTCATATTACTATACGACGCCCCGCGACGGCTTACGCATTTCGAATCACTTGAGTACTTCCTTTTCTTGGGTCTTCTTCTGCCTTTTTCGGCATCCAGAATCGTCTCGTCACGGCATTCGGACGGCATCAACACCAGTCAGACGCATCAAGAGGTTCCGGAACCAAGAAGGTGTCTGCCGGGCGGCCGCCGATTGAGGACCCGGGTGGGTCTTAATGGGGGCGTCCAGGCCCCTGGACGCCCCCATCTTTTTAATTTATTTTATTATTTTCTCAGGGCCCAAAACCAAATAAAATATATATATATTAATGGAGGCGTCCAGGCCCCTGGACGCCTCCATAAAAAATAAAAATAAAAAATGTGTGTAAAATGCCAGTTGGCATAAAAAACAAAAAAAATAAATAAATATATAAATATATTAATGGAGGCGTCCAGGCCCCTGGACGCCTCCATATAAAACAAATATAAAAAAATAAAATGCCAGCCTTGGCATAAAAGACAAAATCAAAATAAAAAATAACATATTTTTGGAGGCGTCCAGGCCCCTGGACGCCTCCATCAACTCCCTCACGGGCGCCGGCCACCGAACGACGGTTTGTCGTGTGTGAAAAAATCTAAATTTTGAAGACGTCCAGTCAGCTGGACGCGCCCATTTCTGAATCACGAGGCGCCGCTCACAAAACCACGCGTTATGCCAAACCGCGTGCGGCCCTCGTCGATTTTCGGCGGACCTGTTTGAGGCGTCCGGATCCCTGGACGCCCCCAAAAAAGTACTCCAAAAAAATAAATAAAAATACAATAAAATATTATTTCAGCCCTGGCTGTAACGACCCGAGAATCCGATTACCGGGAAGGCCCGATAACCCGAGACTCGCACCGCCGCCCACGAGCCGGGAGGGCTCGGAAGGGCTAAAAGGAGTGTGGAGGCACAAAGAAATAGGAAATAAAGCAGGACAACCAACAACAACGAGCTGAAAGAAAGAACAACAACAGCTACAACAGAGTCCAGTCCAACAGAAAGTACAGTCTAAAGCAGTAAAAACGTACCACATGCCAAGTGAACACTCAGCCCGGCAGGCTGGCAACTGAGAACCTCCGCTCCGCATCCTCGAACCACGAGGAAGAACCGCAACACCTGAAAAGCAGGGAATGAGTCTCCAAAACAGAGACTCAGCAGGGATCCCGCGGAACCCCAACCGGAAACAACGGCGGTAGCGGAAAGGAGAGCTACAACTACAGCAGGAACAGCAAACCGGTGGCCGGTCAAAACTCGGCACTACAGCTACTCCTACTGCCAGAAGGCAGACCTCGATCACGCAGTCGAGGCTACCTAACCACGCTAGTACCGCCTACCGAAGTAACAACACACGGCAACCATGCCGCAGAGGCCTGTCCCCCGGACACAGCCAACCTGGACACGCTGTCCAAGGTGCAACCCCGACCATCCGATCGCGGGTACCGCACAACAAGACCCAACCTCGGTAAAGCCACTAGCACTAATCTCATGACGCGAAAACCAACACACGCGTCACGGTGAACCAACCGAAACTCAACGGTCAACACGACCGAAACCCGAAGGTCAAAGACACAGAAACTGACAGTCTGTCACTCCGTACTCGACAGGAGTACCACCCACTAGAAGCACAGCCGGTAGCGTCCCCTGACGTCTTACACCGCACCGCAGGTGAACCGCCTGACGTGGTAGGTCCTACCCGAGGCGCGAACACCGTACAAGTAACCACAAACAAGTGACTAGCTGGGGTCACGCCCGTCGACGTGCGTCCACTGTCCCCAACCACGTGTGCACACACAGACCACGCGTCCTAGGTCTGGCCCTCTGACCGGTTTTCCCCCGCAGCCGGACTCTGGCTAAGACGAGGGCCTACGGTAACCGGTCCACAAACCGTCTCGAAAGGTGGGTGCCCGTACACCACTCCCAGGTGAGACCAGCACCTCGTACTGGTGGGCTACGACTAGTGGAGGGTCACTGAAGGAGTAGACTCTCAACTCAACGGAAAACAACGTCCGAATCCGACGACGTATGGGGACAACCCCGCGTACCGGCCCCGTCGCACGGTGACCACAGTCGGAGAAGAAACGGGACTCACAGTCCACGGCCACGCAAGCACCGTGCGCGAGAGTCGAGAAAACCCAAGTGACGCTAAGTCACTGGACTCTGGACAGTCCTCTAGACACACTACACCCAACGGTCCTTGAGTCAGAAGACTTGGGGTCAAGACCGTTGTACGCAACAGCACAAGGCCGTCGATCTAGCCCAATCTCTAGGTCCAAAACCACGATATCACGAATACCGAGACAACACACGAGTTGCCAAGACCATTCCCTTGGGAAGGAAACGCAAGGGACAAAGGCCACTCACACGGGCCACACGGAAAACACAGAAGCACGATTCCCAAGGCAGCACACAAGCCGTCACGACGATTTCCCATCTTGAAACAAGCGAGAAATCTCCAGCCCCAGGCCGGACAACTGGACTCGCAGTCCAAGGCCAAACACATGGCCCACACGGGAATCACCTTCCAAAGGAACCCACGATATACGGGGGAGACCCCACCGCACACACACCGACACACGGTGACTCGATCAAGCGTAACACAAGAGCCCGGAACACATGGGGTCACCCGGACCCACCACACCTACGGGCACGCTAATCGAGGCAACACGGTCCCTCCCGACACCCCAAAAACATGGACACAGAACCCATGGGGTGTCCAGGACACTCACAAGGCCGGAGGTCGACCACTGGGTCCCAACCGGGTCGACCGGAGACCAACACAATGCGAACGGACGCTAAAAGGTCACCCGGACCCTTAAGCGCACGGGCACGTAAAACGAGGTAAACGGAACCTCCAGACACCCCAAAACACGGTCACGGAACTCCACTGGGTGTCCAAGGCACACACGGCCCAAGGGGAGCACAAGACAACAGGTAAGATCGCGCTAGGATCACCTAGCGCGACAAGCCGGAACGCGCTAGGGAACCCTAGCGCGACAGGGAGCATCGCGCTAGGTATCCCTAGCGCGACAACGCAGATCGCGCTAGGTATCCCTAGCGCGACAACGCAAAACGCGCTAGGACACCATAGCGCGACGGGAACCGCCTCACTGTTCATCTTCTCCGATGAACGCGCTCGGACGGGGCAGCGCGACGAACAAGAACGCGCTACTGGAGTATAGCGCGTTCTCAGTCCGCGCCCGAAAATGGTAGAAACCGCGGGAAAAGCAATGCCACGCCCCGTTCACCCCCAGGTGAAGGGGAAACCTTCTCCAAGCCCCTAGGCATGCATCTAAACCCCTGGATCGCCCAAAAACACCAGAGAACGGGAGATCCGGCTCACACCCCGAAAACACACATTTTCCCCAAAACGCCCCGTTTAGCCCGCTCGGCTCACCACGGCCTACGAAACTCGCGGGAAAGGAAGTACACGGGCTGAGGGTCCATCACCCTACCTCCACCGAAGATTACGCGCACAGTGGACGCCGATCCACGAAGAAAACGCCGTTGAAGCCTCGCCGTTCCACGAACTCACGGCCGAGCTTCCACGCGCCTCCACCGCCTCGATCCTCATCCATCCTCGCCCGTGCCTCGCCCGCGCCGTCCCCACCTCGCCCGTACTCCGCCCCGTCGGCCGCCGGAGAGAGAGGGAGAGAGGAGAGAGCGTGAGAAGAGAGAGGGGGAGAAAAGAGAAATGAGAGGGGGAGAGAGAAAAGGCTTATATATAGGAAAATCCAGAATTTCGGAAAAATCCAGAAAAATAGAAAATCACACCCTTGCGATCCTCGGAACGCACCGATCGCAACGGTACCACTCGCGCCCTGGTGAACGGCCCGGTTCACCCGCAACGAGGTTCCGAAGGGAAAGCCGAAACCCACGCCGGGAATCGGAAAACACACGCGGAAAAAGCCGCGGAACGCCTCCGGGCCTCCGAAACGACTCCGGATCGCGCCGATCCAAACACGAAAGATGTCCGAAACAAAATTTCGGACACAACGGAGTTGGACACTCCGAAAAACCAGATCCGAAACCCGATAAGAAGGATCCGAAAAACCTGGGGCATTACAGCCCTCCCCCCTTAAAGGAATTTCATCCTCGAAATTCAGGACCAAGCACGAAGTCACAGGGGAAGAACACTGAACCAACTGACACGCTGTCAGAGCCCCAGCACAGAAAATCTCGATTCTCACGAAAACACCAATCCTGAGGGACACAGCCAGACTTATAATCACAAGCAACACCTCGCTTCTCGCGACGAGCACATAGGCCAACAGAGCAGGCATATAGCAAAGGACACAGTCCGGCATCACCTCAGACAACGCGAGAATCCACCATGGCGCCGCAGCCACGATCTCGCTCACCGAGGAATCACGACCCTCGACACGAGCAACAGCTACCGATTCATCCAATGGTCGGCAGACAAATCGCACATCAGCTTCGCAACCAGCTGACAGGTCGCACACCCTCCTCAAGGGAGCAACCAAAACAGAGCCTCCACCAGCTCAAGCAGCCATCTCAACAGACCGCAACCAGAACATCGGCTCCACACCAAGAAACACCTCACACATGGCAAGCCGAAAGCCGGACATAACACTGTGCCAACTCTTGTCAGAAGACAACCTTCGACAAAGCCCAGATCCCATCCGGAAAGGCACATCAAAAAAATGACCACCAAAGGTCTCGCTGGCACACGGCTCTCGCCACGCTCGAGCCCGACAACCAGCACCTTCTGTCTCTGAAAAGACCATCCACCGGTCACCAACTGCTCGTCAACGGAAACCTCCGCTTGCTCAGCTTCTTCCTTCTTTCCTGGTCCTCGACCGGGTCCAAAGGAAACATTCCAAACCTCAGCAGCCATCCGTCGACTCCCACACAGACTGATGCCACATCTCGAGCAGCACGACGAAGGCAAATGACGGATCCCGGTGTCTTCAGTCATCACCTCACTGGACCCAGACTCACAGGGGAACCACCCCATGCTAGTCACCAAACCAGGGATAACCATTGCGACACCAACGTCCCGTCAAGGACCATCCTCTGACGCCCATCTCACAAAAGGCCTCCGCCCACATGCGTCACTCATCTATCTGGTCTCATCAAATCCTTCGATCAATGCAAGTGGACACCTGCCAATCCCGATTCCGCCCTTACCACAGAGCCACGGGACACCACCTGAACAGTGCTCACGGGTCCCAAAGCAACTAACATCTTACCGTCACAATCCGACAAGACCGTAGAACTAACGGGAACCCTCAACCTGCCAGAGATCACTTCCTCGAATGACGATCTCAACCGAGGACACGATTGGGAACACAAGTCGGGCGCCAAGCCACCGACTCTGACCAACACGTCCTCGACCTCCGTCAGGCGACATCCTCAACAACCTCATCCAGGTCCAACACCGACGCCTGACACGGCTCCCATCACAGGAACAGGGTACTCATGCGGCGCACTAGCCAGCACTTTTCCCCAACACTCCATCCTGCCAGTGCCAACAACCACGATACCTCGAGCAACGGCACGGCAACAACACGTTTCACACCGAGGAACCAATCCTCTGATGCTCAACGGAACTCAGGAATCCGCCCGTAGCAACCAACGCTACGATCCTGAACCAGTGGGTACAAGGCCCACCACGCTTCCGCTGCGCACTCTGATCCGCGCGCACAGCCGAGAAAGCAAACACCGCCCAACCAGCACTCGTCCTTCCGGAAAAGCGCCAGCACACCCTCACACAACAAGGGAATGGGCACGACTTCTCACAGGCAACCTGCCTTGCCAAGACAAGGAGCACGTCTCGCACGGACTTCATGGCACACAAGGCCAACCAATCCGACACCCAATGCAAGACGACGATCCTTAGCCGAACGCAATCTCTCCAACCAAAGGAGAAACCAACGCACTTCGACCAACGGAAGAACTCCACGCTCGACCTGACCTCGAACTTCACGCACGCTGGAAACAGCACCATCCAGCACCAAGGAAAGCCATCACTTCCATCAGGTCAGCGCCTCCGACACACTCGACGAGTGTCACATCGGACCACCATTACAGCACCTCTCGATGCACCACCGCTGCAATTCCTCGAACTGCAACACGGCATGCCAAGAGCCGCAACATGAGCCATAACAACAACCGCCGATGCTCATCTTCGAGTCCCGAAACTCGCCGCGGAACCATCACATCTCAAGCCAACTCCAAGGCGAACACAACCCAATCGCACACAAGAGCACAGGAGCAAGACTTACTGGGACACCACAACCCAATCCTGCCTCAAAATCTGCAAAACAACCGGGACCGACACGTCATTTCTGACGCCACAGAGCAAGACAAGATCATCAGGCTCGACAAAACGGCAGCTCACCGAGAAGATACTCCGCTCACCCGAGCACACTTCTCGATCAGAACACCTCAGGGGCTGGACAAACCTCAAGCTGGAGTGACCAAAAACCGACAGCAGCTCCCTCAGAGCACGCTCACGGTCACTTAACCAAGAACAGTCCGCACCAGCCACCTGACCACGCTGCAGGTTCCTCGAACGCAGCACCGCGAACTCACGCCTGCCAGCAACCTCTGCCCAACGCAGCACAACCAGGGCCACCACCGATGAGGGAGAAGGCTCTCGACCTCGATCCTTAGACCCATGCTGGCACGAAAGCCGCGGACAGCAACCACCTTCACAGCGCCGCACAGCGCACTCAAGCTCTCAAGCGAGAAACAAGGCGGAAAGCGAACACAAAACCCTAAGCCAGCTGCCGACTGTACTGGACCTTATGGACTCTGATCACTGCAACATTTCGAATTCCTATGTACGTCCACAACCACCGCTCTGATACCAGCTGTAACGACCCGAGAATCCGATTACCGGGAAGGCCCGATAACCCGAGACTCGCATCGCCGCCCACGAGCCGGGAGGGCTCGGAAGGGCTAAAAGGAGTGTGGAGGCACAAAGAAATAGGAAATAAAGCAGGACAACCAACAACAACGAGCTGAAAGAAAGAACAACAACAGCTACAACAGAGTCCAGTCCAACAGAAAGTACAGTCTAAAGCAGTAAAAACGTACCACATGCCAAGTGAACACTCGGCCCGGCAGGCTGGCAACTGAGAACCTCCGCTCCGCATCCTCGAACCACGAGGAAGAACCGCAACACCTGAAAAGCAGGGAATGAGTCTCCAAAACAGAGACTCAGCAGGGATCCCGCGGAACCCCAACCGGAAACAACGGCGGTAGCGGAAAGGAGAGCTACAACTACAGCAGGAACAGCAAACCGGTGGCCGGTCAAAACTCGGCACTACAGCTACTCCTACTGCCAGAAGGCAGACCTCGATCACGCAGTCGAGGCTACCTAACCACGCTAGTACCGCCTACCGAAGTAACAACACACGGCAACCATGCCGCAGAGGCCTGTCCCCCGGACACAGCCGACCTGGACACGCTGTCCAAGGTGCAACCCCGACCATCCGATCGCGGGTACCGCACAACAAGACCCAACCTCGGTAAAGCCACTAGCACTAATCTCATGACGCGAAAACCAACACACGCGTCACGGCGAACCAACCGAAACTCAACGGTCAACACGACCGAAACCCGAAGGTCAAAGACACAGAAACTGACAGTCTGTCACTCCGTACTCGACAGGAGTACCACCCACTAGAAGCACAGCCGGTAGCGTCCCCTGACGTCTTACACCGCACCGCAGGTGAACCGCCTGACGTGGTAGGTCCTACCCGAGGCGCGAACACCGTACAAGTAACCACAAACAAGTGACTAGCTGGGGTCACGCCCGTCGACGTGCGTCCACTGTCCCCAACCACGTGTGCACACACAGACCACGCGTCCTAGGTCTGGCCCTCTGACCGGTTTTCCCCCGCAGCCGGACTCTGGCTAAGACGAGGGCCTACGGTAACCGGTCCACAAACCGTCTCGAAAGGTGGGTGCCCGTACACCACTCCCAGGTGCGACCAGCACCTCGTACTGGTGGGCTACGACTAGTGGAGGGTCACTGAAGGAGTAGACTCTCAACTCAACGGAAAATAACGTCCGAATCCGACGACGTACGGGGACAACCCCGCGTATCGGCCCCGTCGCACGGTGACCACAGTCGGAGAAGAAACGGGACTCACAGTCCACGGCCACGCACGCACCATGCGCGAGAGTCGAGAAAACCCAAGTGACGCTAAGTCACTGGACTCTGGACAGTCCTCTAGACACACTACACCCAACGGTCCTTGAGTCAGAAGACTCAGGGTCAAGACCGTTGTACGCAACAGCACAAGGCCGTCGATCTAGCCCAATCTCTAGGTCCAAAACCACGATATCACGAATACCGAGACAACACACGAGTTGCCAAGACCATTCCCTTGGGAAGGGAACGCAAGGGACAAAGGCCACTCACACGGGCCACACGAAAACACAGAAGCATGATTCCCAAGGCAGCACACAAGCCGTCACGATGATTTCCCATCTTGAAGCAAGCGAGAAATCTCCAGCCCCAGGCCGGACAACTGGACTCGCAGTCCAAGGCCAAACACATGGCCCACACGGGAATCGCCTTCCAAAGGAACCCACGATATGCGGGGGAGACCCCACCGCACACCCACCGATGCACGGTGACTCGATCCAGCGTAACACGAAAGCTCGGAACACATGGGGTCACCCGGACCCACTACACCGATGGGCACGCTAATCGAGATAGCACGGTCCCTCCCGACACCCCAAAAATAAGGACACGGAACCCATGGGGTGTCCAGGATACTCACAAGGCCGGAGGTCGACCACTGGGTCCCAACCGGGTCGACCGGAGACCAACACAATGCGAACGGACGCTAAAAGGTCACCCGGACCCTTAAGCGCACGGGCACATAAAACGAGATAAACGGAACCTCCAGACACCCCAAAACACGGTCACGGAACTCCACTGGGTGTCCAAGGCACACACGGCCCAAGGGGAGCACAAGACAACAGGTAAGATCGCGCTAGGATCACCTAGCGCGACAAGCCGGAACGCGCTAGGTAACCCTAGCGCGACAGGGAGCATCGCGCTAGGTATCCCTAGCGCGACAACGCAAAACGCGCTAGGACACCATAGCGCGACGGGAACCGCCTCACTGTTCATCTTCTCCGATGAACGCGCTCGGACGGGGCAGCGCGACGAACAAGAACGCGCTACTGGAGTATAGCGCGTTCTCAGTCCGCGCCCGAAAATGGTAGAAACCGCGGGAAAAGCAATGCCACGCCCCGTTCACCCCCAGGTGAAGGGGAAACAAAAGGGGAAACCTTCCCCAAGCCCCTAGGCATGCATCTAAACCCCTGGATCGCCCAAAAACACCAGAGAACGGGAGATCCGGCTCACACCCCGAAAACACACATTTTGCCCAAAACGCCCCGTTTAGCCCGCTCGGCTCACCACGGCCTACGAAACTCGCGGGAAAGGAAGTACACGGGCTGAGGGTCCATCACCCTACCTCCACCGAAGATTACGCGCACCGTGGACGCCGATCCACGAAGAAAACGCCGTTGAAGCCTCGCCGTTCCACGAACTCACGGCCGAGCTTCCACGCGCCTCCACCGCCTCGATCCTCATCCATCCTCGCCCGTGCCTCGCCCGCGCCGTCCCCACCTCGCCCGTACTCCGCCCCGTCGGCCGCCGGAGAGAGAGGGAGAGAGGAGAGAGCGTGAGAAGAGAGAGGGGGAGAAAAGAGAAATGAGAGGGGGAGAGAGAAAAGGCTTATATATAGGAAAACCCGGAATTTCGGAAAAATCCAGAAAAATAGAAAATCACACCCTTGCGATCCTCGGAGCGCACCGATCGCAACGGTACCACTCGCGCCCTGGTGAACGGCCCGGTTCACCCGCAACGAGGTTCCGAAGGGAAAGCCGAAACCCACGCCGGGAATCGGAAAACACACGCGGAAAAAGCCGCGGAACGCCTCCGGGCCTCCGAAACGACTCCGGATCGCGCCGATCCGAACACGAAAGATGTCCGAAATGAAATTTCGGACACAACGGAGTCGGACACTCCGAAAAACCAGATCCGAAACCCGATAAGAAGGATCCGAAAAAACCGGGGCATTACACTGATGGAGGTGTCCAGGGTCCTGGACGCCTCCACCCTCCGGAGCTCTATAAATAGAGGCCCACCCCCTCAGTTCTGGAAGAGCTTCGAAGTGATCCGATAGGCTGCCGGAGCCCAGAGGCTACGGAGTCATTTTCTAACACGTGGGTTCTTTTGTAGGTGGAGGTTCTGCCGGCTTCTCGGGTGCTCACGCTCGCGAGAGGAAGGTCGTCTTCATCCACCGCGCTTCCACGTCGTCCCCACGCTGCCGGAGCTCCGCCGGATTTCACCATCGGCACATCCAATAAGCTAATTCTTTCCTTTTCTTCGTAGTTCTTTTGCATTCATCATCTTGCATCCTCTATCCCCCTTCATAAGGGCGCCTTTTCTTATACACTTCTTACATCCATCATCTCATTTTCCTCCTACTCGAGTCCGAGAGGGGTTTAAAAGATAACACCAACCAGGTGTGTGTCTTGCCATCATTTCATTATTTTTATCGCAAAGGTTTGAATACTACACCTCCATCTTTCTAATCCACTTGTCATTTGTTTGTCGTTGTTTTGCAAGGGTAGCCGAGGAAAGCCCTCTCCGTCGGCCGGCCGGAGGGAGAGGAAGAAGTAACCTGCCATCTCCCGCTCTTGAGGTAGGCGCGATCACTTTCTTATTTTGGGGTCTTTCGACCCCTGGCGATCACATCTTGTTTTCGAGGCCGCGGCGAGTCACTTCCCCAATGGCCGTTTAAATTTCCGTTCTTATATTCTCTTTATACTCTGTTATATTCTGCTCATATTCTCGAGGCCGCGGCGAGTCACTTCCCCAATGGCCGTTTAAATTCACGTTCTTATACGTTATATTCTTATCTGTTTATGTTCTCGAGGCCGCGGCGAGTCACTTCCCCAATGGCCGTTTAAATTCCCGCTCTTTGTATTCTCTTTATATTCTGTCATCTTATTATCTGCTCATATTCTCGAGGCTGCGGCGAGTCACTTCCCCAATGGCCGTTTCAATTCTTGTTATTTAATTTCTGCACCATTCCCGTCCCCCCGAGGCCGCGGCGAGTCACTTCCCGCTATGGCCGTTTAACCCCCATATCTTGCTATATCACACTTGTCCCGCTCGCCCCGCCGGAGCAATCTCCCGTGGTGGCCCCTTCTCTCTCTTCTCTTATTTCTGTGTTGCAGCAAACAAACACAACACCAAAAGAAAGAGGAGCCCGCACGCTCCGCGTCTTCTCCGCTCTTCCCCGAACTGCGTGACGTCGCTCACAATAGTCCCTGTTATCAAGAAGGATGGAAAGGTGTGTATTTGCATCGATTTCAGGGATCTTAATAAAGCATGTCCCAAAGATGATTTCCCGCTGTCTCACATAGACGTCCTGGTCGATAACACTGTCGGGTACGAAGCTTTGTCATTCATGGACGGTTACTCAGGTTATAATCAGATTCGTCTTGCTCTGAAGGATCAAGAGAAAACTTCCTTCACCACACCCTGGGGCACGTACTGCTACGTGGTTATGTCGTTCGGTCTGAAGAACGCAGGTGCCACCTATAAGAGGGCAATGATGGTTATTTTCCACGACATGATGCACATTTACATGGAAGCCTACGTGGATGACATCTTGGTGAAATCAAGAACCAAAGAAGAGCACCCCTCTATCCTGGCTAAGGTGCTGCAGAGAGCTTAGGAGTACAAGCTGAAAATGAATCCGAAGAAGTGTGTTTTTGGAGTCTCTTCAGGGAAGTTGCTAGGCTCTATAGTTAGCAAACGGGGATCCAGATTGATCCTAATAAAGCAAAGGCCGTCATGGACATGCCTCCGCGAAAGAATATTATGAAACTTTGAGGGCTGATTGGTAGATTACAATTCATTAGAAGATTCATATCCCAATATTCTCAGAGGTGCCGCCCGTTTTATGAATTGCTAAAGGCGGGAGTCAAATTTGAATGGAATCAAGATTGTCAAAAGGCCTACGAGGACCTAAAGGAATATCTATCCAATTCCCCAGTTTTGTAACCTCCTGTCCCTGGGAAACCCCTAATCCTATACATCTCGGTTATTGTGGACTCCTTAGGGGCGGTCTTAGCACAAGTAGACGATGAAGGAAAAGAGTGGGCAACTTATTACCTCTCCAGGTTGTTCAACCCGGCCGAGGCTAAATATACCGCTATGGAGAAGACTTGTGCCGCCTTAGTGTGGGTAGCTCAGAAGTTCAAACACTACTTCCTTGCCCACCCAGTTAGGCTGATCTCTAGAATGGACCTGATCCACTATCTCTTAATTAAGCATGTCCTCTCTAGTATGTTAGCTCGCTGGCAAAGTTTCCTCTCTCAGTTCGATATCACGTTCGTCGTTCAGAAGGCGGTCAAAGGATACGCCATCGCTGAGCATCTTGCCCATCTCCCGATTCCCTGTACGGATTCTATTCAGGATGATTTCCCTGATGAGCATCTTATTGTCCTGACTCATCATCCCTTCTGGTCGCTGCACTTTGACGGTGCACTCAATTCTCAAGGCCGGGGGATAGGTGATGTTCTGCTCACCCCAGAAGGAGTGACGATTCCTTTTGCTTATCAACTTCAATTTCCTGCTACCAACAATATCGCCGAGTATGAGGCTCTCCTAGCTGGATTGAAGCACGCCTACCTTCTAGGCGCGCGTTACTTGAATATCATAGGGGACTCTCAACTCGTCCTGCGGCAAGTTCTGTCCACTTACCGCACCCGTGACCCTAAGCTCAAACCATATCAAGATTTGGTCACGCTCCTTGCTAGGCAATTCCGCAAGTTGATCTACATCCATACTCCCCGGTCTCAGAACATTCTAGCCGATGCTTTAGCATCCCTCGCTTCCTCTCTATCTTTCCCTCTCAGTCGGAGTACTGAGACTATCGTCGTTCAGAGATTGGACGCACCCTCTCTTCAGGATCCTTGGTATGTCAACCTTAGGAAGACTGTAGAGGTGAGGGCTGAGAAGGAAGAGTTGAAGGAAGTATCTTTGACAGAGTTAGAGGAGATCCTGGGGGAGGAAGAATTGCCCTGGTATCATGAAATTAAGTTATTTTGCAAAGATGGATCGTTCCCGGAAGAGGCAAATACCGAGCAGCGCAAGTCAATAAGAAGAGCCGCCTCAAGGTATACTATCATTGCTGGAGAACTATACAGGCGCGCTACTAACAGGATGCTCATGAGATGTTTGGACGATAATGAAGCTTGGAAGGTGGCCGAAGCAGCCCATTCTAGTGAGTGTGGAGGTCATGTTAATGGCCAGGCTCTAGCGAAGAAGATCCTTAGGCAGGGCTATTATTGGCCCACTTTAGAGGAGGATTGCTCCCTCTATGTCCGGAGGTGTCTTAAATGCCAACTCCATGCTGATAAAATTCATGCTCCAGTTTCATCTCTTTATCCTCTATCCGCTCTTTGGCCGTTCTCTATGTGGGCTTTCGACGTTGTCGGCCCGCTCGGTGATCCCAATTCTCAGATCAAGCAAAAATCTCTCATCCTTACCGCCACTGAGTACTTTACCAAGTGGGCTGAAGCCGAAGCATACGCAGAGATTAAAGCTACCACGATGTGCCGCTTCATCATGAAGAACATTATCTCGCGGTTCGGAGTGCCAAGCAACATCGTCACCGACAACGGACCTCAGTTCGTCTCTCAAGAGCTTAAGGACCTATGTAAGAAGTTCAATATCACATTGCATCACTCATCTCCATATTACCCACAAGGCAACGGTCAGGTCGAAGCCACTAACAAAACCCTTCTCAAAATCATAAAGAAAACATGTGAATCTCATAAGTTTTCTGATTGGCTAGAAAGATTAGTGGAGGCTCTATGGGCTTACCGCACCTCCGTTCGTACTCCCACGGGGCAAACCCCCTATGCTCTCACTTACGGGATGGAGGCGGTGCTCCCATATGAGATCTTGATCCCTTCCCTACGGGTGCAGCTCGATAAGGAACTTAATCTCGATGAATGTCGAGAGGCGTTGCTCGTCCAGCTGGAACTCTTAGACGAGAAGAGGATGAATGCGGCCGATCACGTATCTGTTTATCAAAAGAGAGTTTCGCGTTATTTTCAAAAGAAGGTAATTGAGCGCAAATTTCAAAAAGGTGATATGGTTTTGAAATGCAAATTCATTCGATCTGCAGGTCCTAGGTCTAAATTACAACCTAACTGGGAAGGGCCGTTCGTTGTGAAAGAGGCTTATCCAGGGAATGCTTACCGCTTAGTGAACGCAGAAGGTGAGGAGCTCTCTCACGCTTGGAATGGGTTGTACCTTAAGCGTTTCTTTCCTTAGAATCTAAACCAGTGCCGCCCCGTAGCAAAGGTGTCTGTTCCCTTCCTTGCAAGAAAGAGGACTCCGAGCACGGCAATCATACACCACACGACGTCCCTGGTCGAGTTTCCCACTTTGTAGACAACGTTTCTCCTTGGCCATGCTCTGGGGAGAAAGTCAAAAGTCCATGTCCGTCTCTTTCTTCGGTTGAATCCAGGGGCAAGAGGTGAATAAGGAGGCGACAACCAATCCAGGCACCTTGACAAGAGGAGGTCTCAAATAGGGGCAGTCCGTTATGATCTGACGCCACGAGAAAAGGAAAAAATCAAAGAAAAAGAGCAATCTTCTTGACAAAAGTAAAAGTCTATCTCGAAAGTCTATCGATTATCAATCCCAAAGCTCAAAAAGAAAAATAGTAAAAGCTAGGCATAGCAAGAGTGGCAGTACAGTTTCCCTGCGGGACGTTATGAGCCCGGTCGTATGCATGCCTAGAGTGGACAAAGGTTCGATGACGGACACAAAAGCTCCGGCACAACAGACCAAGTCTCTGAATAGGTTGGAGAGGAACTCAAGTCCTAAAAACTTCTATATCTGGCCTAAGCTTATCCCCGTGTTCTATTTTTCCTTTTCAGGACTAAGACAAGTACCCTGGATATGGCCTTGGCAGAGATACCGTCACGCGAGTTAGGCCCTGGCCAGGGATTGCCACCCCCATTACACGCCAACCTCGGAAACTCTGAACGGAATTGGGAGGACCCTCATTCCTAGGGAGGCATTGGTATTTCGAAATCAAAAAAAAATCATATATTTCAAAATCAAAAAAAATCATATATTTCAAAATCCAAAAAAATCATATATTTCAAAATCCAAAAAAATCACATATTTCAAAAATCAAAAAATATTCCAAATCCAAAAAAAATCACATATTTCAAAAATCAAAAAATATTCCAAATCTAAAAAAAATCATCATATATTCAAAATCCAAAAAAATCATATATTTCGAAACCCAAAAACATCAGATATTTTCAAAAACTCACAAAAATCCAAATAATTGTAAAACTTCCTAAAATACCATCATATGCATTGTATGCATTGCATTGTTTCTTATATTCTTCGCCTATTTAATAAGGCGCCACCCCTTGACCAAATATCAAGAAATGGTCAAATTCTAACTTGCTTTAGGCAAGGGGTTGAGTCTAAGAACGGATCTAACTTGTTTATTGTCTAAGTGTGTGCAGAGCGCAGGTTCAAGCCCAAGATTGTGAAAATTTCAGGTTCAGGTCTGTAACGCACCAGTCTCAGACTGTCACAGCCTTGTAACGGTCACCCTTTGACCGTCACAGCCTTCTGAACTTTGAAATCCGTTGGCTCTCAGCAAACCCTCTCTGACGCGTCCTCGATCGACCGTCACTTCCCTCTAACGGTCTATCTATGATTGTTACATTCTACAGAGATCAGAAACTCCGTTTTTTAAGTTCACTCTTTCTGACGGCTCATCGTAAGACCGTCAGACTGTTGTGACGGCCCTATGGAGGACCGTTATAGATTCCAGAAACTCTGCTTTCAAGCCAAGTCCAAACAACAAACTCATGATTCCATCAAATAAGGCACTCCTATATCATTCCATTAAGTTCAAAAATACATAAAATTGATTGATGAAACTTCAAGTTTAGAAACATCATAAGAAATCTCAAGCTACATTCAATTTTCTATCCGCAAGAGGGCGGATCTTGCGTAATTCTTTCACGTAGATGCGGCGTCCCTCGTCATCTTCTTCCACCTCTTCTTGCCACGGGCGCACTTTGCTGATCTCCCACATGTTCAGTGCATTCCGGATCGCTCTTTCATCTTCCTCGGTCCCCATCTTCCTAGCTAGAAGGGGAGGGTTGTATGATAGTGCATGAACTTCGGTTCGGGGTAGCCCAATCTAAGATGGCACCAGTGTGAGTTGTAGATCGCCAAGGTGGTGTTCCCCACTAACTGTAGATCAAGGCCTGGTCGCCGTGGTACTCTAAGCAAGGTGCTCTACAAAACTCTAGGACACATCATGAACTTCTCTATTGGCAATGTGTTGAGGAAGAGGCGCCATTCATCTCGTGTTTTCTTGTCCGCCGTCTTGCACTCAACCTGTGAAGAGAAACCGAAGCACCTCCAATAAAGAACAAGGGGTGGCTCCCCAAGATCCAGTTGGCTGAAGGTATGTCTTCCTTGGGTTGGAATTTGATTCTTACGCCCATCCAACACTCAAGGAGTATCATGGAGCCGAAAAGAGGTCCTCCTAAGCAAGCTGAACTAAGTCCTTCATAAAGGAATGAAAGGACCACTTGAGAAATAGACAAACCCCGCCACAATCCGCTGATGATGCTAAGGTTTTGGATATCTAGGAGGTGGTCGGTGGTAGTAAAAAGGAAGACCCCGCATAAGCAAACCGACACGGCTTTGGCTATGGCTTCATATCTCTCCCACTTGTTCTTACAATGAGAGACTATCCATTGAGCCATCGGTATCAAGTGAATATGGTTTGGGCTGATCATGGTCCTTACATCCTTCGGGTTGTGTATGAAATCACTTAAGATCAAGGATGGGTCAATAGGTTCGACCTTATGGCACACTAGATCTTCGTCCCCTACTTTAGTCTTAGGAAGGGCTAGGTATGTCTCTACCTCCTCCAATAGGACTGTAGCTTCAAAGGAAGGGAAGAGGAAGGTGTGTGTTTGTGGATGCCATAACTCTATAAGGGCTAAAATGCTTGCCCAATCTAAAGATAATTTCTGGAAGTTCTTGGCTAAAACTAACAAAGGTTGGAGGTGCCATGCCCTAAGGGATGGATAAAACTTCTAAAGGTAGTTCTTTGACCATGGGAGTCACCCACTTTAAGTTGGAGTAACACCTTGGACCAGGAAGAGGCTAAAGAAAGAAGAAGAAGAAGAAAGAAAAATCATAAGTGGTATAGAAAGTGCAGAAATTAATGAACTCTTGAAATCAATTAGAACTTACCACTCTTTGGGCACTTGAACTCAGATGCTTGGGGATGGATGTCAACATTTGCAACTCCCCATGCTCTTTCTTGGCTACTTTAGGGCCAGCGTAGACTCTCTCCTCCATGCCCATCGCCCCGAAGCTTCTCTTCATGATGTTCCTTGCCCTTTGATGGAGCTCTTAACCCTTGTAGCAAGGAATTAATGAAAGCTACGATTTTTGGGCTTGTTCCTAGTTTATAAAGGCTTGATTTTAGTGCTAGAATGATAAGATTGCGGTTAGAAAGCCTTATCCTAAGCCTAGGAGGGTTCTAGTGTGGATTAAGGTCTCCTTACCCCGTGGTTGGGCTCTCACGGCAGAATCCGTATCGGAGTACAGTTTGTTCTCTGACGGTCTATCATAAGACCGTCACATCATTCTGACGCTCTATCTTGGGACCGTCACATTTCCTGTTGCACGTCTTTAGCTCAGTTTTGCTCTGTCGTGTCTGACGGTCTAATCCTAGACCGTTACAGATCTCTGACGCTCCATCCGTGGACCGTCACATTTCTTGCTATACAATTTTAGTCCAATATCGTTCTGTCATATCTGACGGTCTAGTCTATGACCGTCACCTGATTCTGACGCTCCATCAGTGGACCGTCACATTTCCTGCTATACAATTTTCAGTCCATCCTCTGTCGTCTCTGACGGCCTGATCTTGGTGCGTTACATGGGTCTGACGCTCCTACGCTAGACCGTCACACCTTCTGCTGCGGGTTTCTGTTCTTTCCCTTCTCCCTTTGGTCTGACCTGCCGGTCTTACACTTTATCCCCATTCATTTATATTCCCATCCACGCATTTATTTTTCACCCATTCATTCACACATCCATACTCACATTCATCCATTCATTCATGCACACATAAAAAAATAAAAACACAAAAAGATTCGCATTTCTTTTCATTTCATTCCATTTCATTCACATAAAGTCATGTACAAGTATGGGTATAAAAGAAGAAAGAAAATCAAGTCACTCGGCCGGTCTATCTTCGGGCCGTCACTATCGCCAGTGCCCTCATGCCGCTTTGCTGGTGGCTCCTGGACGCTGCTCTCCTCCCCCGATGTCGTCTCCGGTCTGCCTCCTCGTTCCTCCGATGGCCGGAGGAGCCGGTGAAGTAGTCTCGGAATCCACTGCTGGGTGCAACGCTCTGGCTCCTGCTGCTAGTCCCCGACTTCTTCCCTAAAAGTCGAAGGGCCTCTTTCATGCCCGCAATCACGCCCTTCATCTCGATGGTCTGCACTCGGAACTGATCTCGCTCGCCCCTCAAACGCGCAGCGTCAGCTCTAAGTTGCTCCACCTCCTCATCATCCGCACGCCGGCGGGTCTCTCCTGCGCTCAGTCTGGCAACCTCCGCCCAGAGATGGGCAGCCTCGGCTACCGCTGCAGTCAGCTCGCTCGCCTGCATTTTTTACATTTTGCATTGTCAATCCATTAAGCATTTGGTGTTTGCATAAGCATTAGGCATTTAAGTCTAAAGGAAGCTTAAGGATTTAGATTCTTACCCGCTCCGCGAGGGTAGCCTCGGCCTCCTCGGCTCGAGCTATGGCTCGGGTAAAATCTGCATATCGCTCAGCCCGTCCCCCGGTAGGCTGTGACGATGAAGACGGAGCATCTGATCCCGCTCTTTAGGCTCCCTCGGCCCGCTGCATTTTAGAAGTCAAAGTTAGTCACATTCCCATCATAAACATAAGCATTTAATTCTAAGGTTTTAGAAACTCACCAGGAGTTCCCAAGCAGTCCGGTACTCATCCCGCTGTTGGATGGTGGCATGAAGGAGTCCCTCGAGCTCGGCTATGCGTCCCTGAGGGTCTAGCTGCATTTAGAAAGCATGAGTCAGTACATATAGCATTAATTTAGAATAGACAGAGTTTTGAGTTTAGAAGTTCATACCGGTCGTCGGGTGCCTCTGAACACCTGGTCCCCGTACTGCTACGAGTAGGCTTTGAGGTAAGCCTCGTCACTTTCCGCCCGATCCTTCACCGTCCGGCCTCTCTTGTTCCAATCATGCACGTACTTGGCCTGTCGGGCGCACCAGTCCACATTGCCGCTGATGCCCTTGGAGGATTTGCCCGGGCGCTCGTCAGTTCTGCGCGGGAACGTCACCTCCGGCTGATGGAGTCCCCGAGTCCACAGGATCAGTCGGTAGTGCAGGGGCTCGATGACGTTGATGCAGTGCAGCCATACATCTTGTCCGCTGTACGCCAGGGATGCCTTGACCCATGGTTGTCCCTCATGGCCCTCGTCTCGATATGGGGTCCATCTCACCTAAAAGTCATGTCAGTCCATTTAGAAGCATTTAGAGGCATCTAAAAGCATTTTTAAGGCATGTAGAAGCATTTTAAGTTCGGAGCTTACCGCCATATGCGGGAATGAGTCTAGATCATCCTGGATCGCCCAGGTCAGTCTGTTGATCGACCCCGTGTCCCTCGCTACTACCCATCGCCTCGCGATCGGGGTCCGCTCAGGATGTAGCTGTGTACCTCGCCTGATCCCCGGGAGGTAGACGAAGCTCCAGATCTGCACTTAGAAGTTGAGTGTCAGCATATCAGTCCCATTTACAAGTCATTTGCATAATCATATAAGAAGGCATTTAGAGTTCAGCATTTACCTGTAGGAAAGGCGAGAAGCCGCCCAGCATCATCCGTCGGTCTGTAGTACTGAGCGACTCGAAGAGGAAGGCAAGCGCTGCCGCTCCCCATGCATATTTTCCCACTCTACCCAGATCCTCTAGCAGTGGCAGTAGCCTGCAACTAATCACATCAACTCAAGTCGGAAAGAGCAGTTTCCCGAACAACAGCATCAGGAACCGTCTCAGGACTCGGTCTCCTTCCTGTCCAGCCTCCGCCGCCACTCGTGGGCGTACTTGCTCAATCACCCTGTCTAGATGTTGCTCGGGTAGCTCGCCGGTCGCTATCGTTTCTCCTCTCAATCCCAGGCTATCTTGCAGTCTCGATCTCGAAAGCTAGGACGATGTTTGCCCCGGCATGGTCAAGTCCAGCCCTAGCAGCCCTTGGGCTAGCTCTCTATAGTCACCATATGTCCACCCAGTCACCGCTGCTCCGTGCACTCTCAAGTCGGCGATTCTGGCCATGTCTTCCAGTGTTGGGATCATGTGACCCCAGGGGAAGATGAAAGCTCGGCTGATCGGATCCCATCTCTCGTGCAGCGCATACAGGAGTGGCGTATCCGTCCTGGTCACCTCGATGCTCAGCACCTCGGCGAAGCCCCTAGCAGCCAATCTCTCTCTCTGAAACTCGGGCAATGCCTGGTACACTGCCCGGATCTGCAGTCAAGAAATCCTCATTCTTCTTTTCCCCTGCACATGTAGAGCATAAGTCAGTCACTTCATCATAAATTCATTGCATCGCATTAGTATAATGAAAAACAGAAAAAAATTGAATAATTGAAAAATCCCTAAAAATTGTTTCTGCCTCTGGTTACTCTGACGGCTCTGTGGTGGTGCGTCACAGTACTCTAACGCACCAGGGGTGGTGCGTCAGAGCTGTGACGGTCGCCGCAACGACCGTCACGTTGCCTGCAAGAGGGCGTTGTCCCCTTTGGTTTCCTTGGCTTTCCAAAATGGCCATATGGCCTACAACTTGTTCCTAAGGGGTCCCCAGACCCATTTCTACCCTCCAAACGCACATGCATGCACAAAAAAATTAAAAATTGGAAGTTTTAAGGAAATTGGCCTACCTCGGGGTCTTGGCTCCTTTTCTTCTTCTTCTCCCTCGTCATGGTCGCCTCCTCGCCGATGGCTCCTCCCATGGCTTCTTCGGCCTCCTCCACGGTCATTGGAGGGGCTTCCTCCGTTGGTTCGTTCGTCAGAGGGCTCGTCGCTGGTGGGGTGCCTTCTCGGTCCACCCGAGCCCTAAACCGCCGGATGGCCATCTTTTTCTTCCCCTTTTCCCTCTTCTTCGGTGGCTGAGACGGCTCGTCGCCAGCCATTGCTCCGGTGGATGAAGTGGTCGACGGTGGGGTTGTTGAGGTTTTGGGTGTTGAGGTTTTGGCGTTCGTTTGGGCGTTTGTGAGCGACTGGAGGAAACGACCGTTCGGTTTTATTTTTTTGAACGCTCAGGAAACGTGACGGTCTATCGTGAGACCGTCACACTACTCTGACGCGTCTTATATGGACCGTTAGGTCATTTGAAACGATGTCTTGAAGGATGTGAACCGACAGACTCTAACGGCCCAAGGTGGATCCGTCAGGGAAGTCTAACGCACCCTTGATAGACTGTTACATGCTTCAGAGTGTTTTATGGGTGATGATGCTTTGTTTATCAGAAATTCATGCTTATATGATTGTCTTGTCTATGCAATTCATGCTTATTGATGGTTATGCCTGGTTCTAGGATTTATATTGTTGATGGCTAACCCTTTCTTGTTGCAAAGTTTAAGTCATCATGCTTCGCCGCTCGCCAGGAAGGTAAGTCAGGTATTGTATCCCGATTCCTTTGTCCCTTTATGCATTACTATATGATATGTATGATATACTATCTCGAGAACCGGCTAGTCATTCATGTGTTCTGGGATCTGATGTTCCCCTTAAACAAAAATGATGATGATCTAAGTGCACGTGTTTAATCGTTGGATAGGCCGTTAGGTTGAAAAGTTTGGGACGATGGTTCTGTCTTGCACGCCGTGGTTGCAGATGGTGTCCTGAGCCTAGTTTCTCCGGTCTAGCAATACTATTCTCGAGTATCTTGCTATTTTATCTTTCTTTGCATTTGTTTTAATGATTTCTTTTCCTTTAGCCCAGCATGCATCATGCGCATCCTTGAGCATTCATGAACCTTCATTTGTCCAGGTGTCTCAGTAATGGTGAATAACTTTGTGTTTAATGATCTTGGGTGAGGAGAGTCATTCCACTCTTAGTTGGAAGGTTTCCTTCGGTCTCCTTGCTTGATTTAGTTAGCTGAAGATTCCTGTCTGGAGTTTAGTTGATCGTCTCTTTCCTTTCCGTTGCTCCGGCCACTGGCCGTGTTTTCCTTTCCTTTCTTGTTAGTTCCTCCAGAAATGTGTCCTTTGGTTGCCTTTCCTTATGATTAGTTCGAAGCTTTCTGGAAAATTCATGTCGCTTGTTAGTTAAAAAATGGGTGTCGTTTGCCTTAATGCCCACTTTTTAGTCCACTTCGCTTCATCTCCGCTTCATCTCCATGTTCCATTTTCGCTTTCGCTTCACCTCCGCTCGCTCCCCTGCAAAGAGGACGTTAAGGAGGGGCATCTGTTGACACCCGTTTTATGACCGATAAGTCGGGTCTCTCCTTGTTCATTCTATATGATGCTCCGAGTTGTTCACCTTTATTGAGCCTTCTTGATCAATTGAGGTCATTTTGTGAGTCATATCTCCTTGGTTGGGTCTGGTTCCTTATCCCTTTCCGCTGGACGAAGCTTAGCAAGCTCTCATTTTCATTTGAACTCTATTATCTCTAACGGTCCTGTAATGGGGCGTTACAGTCCTCTAACGCATCTACCCTGGTGCGTTACATCCTTCCAGAGTCCTTAAGCTTAAGGCTTCCTTTTAAGCTTATCTTTAGTCTGCCCGTTGAGTGTGACGGTTTATCGTGCGACCGTTACCTTATTGTAACGCATCTACCCTTGACCGTTACAGTAATCTAGAGTCCAACGTTTGAAAACTTCCCCCATTGATCTTATCTTCTTGGTGGATAAGGTTGTGTGACAGTCCATTCCTGGAGTGTTACATCACTGTGACGGTCTATTGAGCAGCCGTTACATCAAACAGAGAGTCCTGACAAGCCTGGCCTTTGCTCTGCTATTCCGTGATCGAACTAAGAGTTTGATTCTTTGGTTTCTCTCTCGATACTCATCTTAAGAAGCTTCTGTTTAATTCTGTGGGCTCTTGGAAGTATTATCTTCAAGAGTTTGCTAAGAAACGTCCTCCTTTCTAGCTGGATTATCTCCTAATTCGAACCTAGACTTTGAGGGCCTATAAATAGAACCCTTGACTTCATGGCTTGAAGATGAGACATCTGGAGTTCGCGTCGAAGTGCTGCCGCATCCTGAGCTAGAATCAACCAAGGAAAGCTGCTTCCCACGTCCATCTACTTCCAAAGTTCAGGAGTATCGTTTCCAAGGGTTTAGTTCAGTCAAGTCTTGTTCTTAGTGTCTTTTCTCTCTTTTCAAACATCATAGCATTGTCCCTCTCCATCTCCCATGTTCTTGCACTCGCTGCATTCATTTAAAACATCCTCCTATCTTTTAAAACGCCCCAGAGGGGTTAAAAAAACCAACCTCCCGGTATTTCCCTTTCCTTTTGCATGTTCTTAAGTTTTTTTGGATTTATTGATACTACTTTGTCTAAGGGCTAATCTGTGTTATTTTTCTTGTGTTCTACACTCTTTTGCAGGTTTACAGAGTCCATATCACGAGACCCAAGCTCTCTGGCCGGTTGGAAAGCTTGGAGATCAAAAGATCCTCAACTTCTTATTCTGCAGAAGCTCTGACGGTCTGGCACAGGCACGTTAGAGTGTTTTAGCGGTCTATCATAAGACCGTCACACTTGCTATGGCGCACCTTCCTTCGACCGTTACACCTGACGGAGCTGCAGTTTTCTGGTTGTTCTCTCTCCCGTGGGCGGGTGCATCATCCTCCTATTCCAAGGTATTTATCAGGTCTTTGACTTATTTCTACCTTGGTGGCGATCACATCTTTCCTTAGTTTGGGCATTACCTTTCTCTTTCGTCATATCTCTTCTTTACTTTGCTTGTTCCACCTATACGGTGTGTTTTCTCTTTATTCCTTATTCCACGCTCCGGCGTGTGTTTTTTTCTTTATTTACTTAGCTTAGTCTTGATTGAGATAGCATACACATGCAAGAGCTTGTTTTGGTTGCCTAGGTTCATGATTCGCATATTCATAGGTTGATTGATTTCATTACTTGGCTCATCATTTGCTTATAGTTGACATCATAGCTCATCTTGCAAAAGAAGGGACACATTAAAACCAACACTTCTGCTTATATTGGGCCTTATAATGGTTCGCAATATGGTAGAGTCGCATCCGCATCTGGCAACGAGCAGTGGCAAAGGGAGTGGCAAGGCTGTTGGTAGTGCTTCCGGCTCTAGGTCGGGGAACGGTTTCCGAATCCAGGACCGGGTCCTATGATGGTCCTTACGCAGGAGGCTTCGCCACCGGCGAAGGAAGTGGAGGTGGAGGAGATTGTGGGTCATCTAACTCAGACCTCGGTTTGTGTATGTGTGTGTGCGCGCGCGTGCATATTAGCATGTACCAAAAGATCATAAGTAATTTAATTCGACCCTAACAAGAAAGTTGAATTGCGCCATGCTTCCTAATTATCCACTCGAGTCTTCACTACTAAAATGGAGCAAGGCAAACCTGCATGTAATTAAACAGTAAACACGATTGTTACCCAGTCATATATATGTGATCAAAACCAAAATGATCATAAATAGATATGAAGTGTTGTGGCCTCGTACAGGGCATATCTCTTTACGTGTGGCCGGGGTTCTCGTGAGAGAATAAATGGAACCCCCATTATCTATCTGTTTACTTCTATCAAATCATTCTTTATAATTTTATCTTTATCAGAAGGATATACGTGGATGTGGGCCTACCTCTCCAAATGCGTAAATGTATGCTTCTACCCCCTTTCGCACGCCCAAAAGGATACGAGAGGATATATATCATCTATCGTCTTGCAAGTTAAGACATTATCCAAGCACTCAAATTAATAATGGGCATATAATCCTTCTGTAAATAGCACAGTATTAACGATGTAAAATGACAAAATGATAACATGTAATTAACCCCTCCCTTTCCAAGAAATTAAGGGTAAACATATGGATGTTTAGGTAAACATGGTACCTGTGAAAAGGAGTTTGAATCAAACATCGCAAAATACCATGGGTACTGTATTTTATGTGTCATATAAATATGATATTAATTTTATGTAATTTGCATAATGTCTAATTTTATATATATATACATATCAAAACAAGCCTTTTTCCCTAGCTTACACATGATCCCTAGCTATCTATCTTCAGTCGATCATCAAACATATCTATTCGTCCCCTGCAGTTGAATGCCCCATGTTGCCTGAAATATCGATGCCCTCTTTTCATGTTTTGCCCAAAGATGCCCTGACAAATCACCTGCACCAAAGGGGGCTTGCAAAGCCAAGGGCGGCGGTGCCGCCGAGAGGAAAGCGAGTATGGGCGCCAACCCCTTTACCAAGTTAAAGCCTGTTAACGCGACCACATCTGCCCATGGTCGCCCCCCCTCAGCCCCCGCCGGTGCTCCCGGCCGGAACATCATCCCCTGGCTCTCCGGGATCCCAGCCGTCCGGTTGAGATCAATCGGCCGGAAGGAAATATCACCCCACCCCCACGTACCCCGACAACCCCCCCCCCCTGCGTCTCCTCTTCCGAGAGGGGGCCCGGCCCTGCGGCTTTGATCGTACGGTCCAGGTTGCACGGTCCCCCAAACGATTCCCTTTCTCCCGCTTTGTTCCATGATGTGAAGTACTTGGCTGTGGACACACACACACAGAGAGAGAGAGAGTGACGAGAACATCATGGGGTCACCCCGCCCACTCCCTCCACCCCCTTCTCTTATCCTTTTCCTCGCCTTCGGATCCCATCTCCAAAGAATGATTTTTCTCTACGACGATGGATAATAAATCAATCATCTTTAGTTAACTCTCGATTAATAAACCATCGATCGTTCCCCTTGTCTCTCTGCACCATCAACGTTTTGATGTTTGTTTTTCGTTCTTTTTTTCGGTCGCCGCTAGCTCGTTATCATATGTATGGCATTGCTATGGCGCAGCGCAGCACATCTTCGACGTTCAAAATTCAGAAAGGTCAGTGAGTAGATGATGGCATGATGGATGCATGGTAAAGGCAACATTAATGAGAGAAGGCCTATAATTAACAACAGCATATATCTTCTATGCTCAAATTCATAAAAGTGGTCAGTACGTAGGTATAGACGACATGATGGACGGTAGATTATATATGACAGTACGTACTGAGAGAAGATATTTTTTTAAATCACAGCTTAATTAATCTAGTCCGATCTATCAGTACTGACTTAAAAGGATTCGTTCTACCTCCACAATCCGATTTGTATGGGACGCTTTTGAAGCTACTCTCTTGCCAGTCTCACGCGCCTCCATGCTCATGCTTAAAGGGGGGAAAAAACATCTCCACACCTTTGGCGCTGCTTTTCGGGAAAACGTTTTTTTTTTGTATGAAAATTTTGTTACGAGGAAAATTTTGTCCGTTCAAAATTTATCGTATCGATCGTATTGGTCGTACTAATTTTGACCTAACACGATTCAATATAATATGATACAGTGAAATCACTGCCTCTCCTCGCCTTCTCCGATGGCCCGAAGCGTGCACCCCCCTTCCCTCGGCCCTCCATTTAGCACGGAGCCGACACGTACGAGTCAGCTCACACGTACCGAGTTGTGAATCACCCCGACCCACTCAGTACGTACCAAGTCCCACACGTACCGACTTAATTTTAAGATCCGGCTGTAAAACCATGCTTTCGTTTACGTGAAGGCTGATGTGGAAGTTTTTGCTTTGTCAAAACTAACGTGTTCTAAAGGTGTCTTAATTTTTAGTTTGCTTAATAATTTCAACACGTCTTCGATGAATTACACGATGTAATGATGGCATCCCTGTCGAGCTTTGGACTATTAGAGAGACAGGGTCGTTCGAATGATCAAAGCAGGAGACCTTATAATCAAAATTGCTTCCGCGAAGACAAGCGCATATATATATATATATATATATATATATATATATATATATATATCCTGTTCATTTTTGTTATTACATTATACTTAAACATTTCTTTATTGTAGTTATCCTAGAGAACTTAATTATTTGGTGTAAAAAAAATTGCGTAAATCTTACTGAAGAAAGACACCGTTTTAATTATAATATTTTACAACATTTTATAATTAACACCACCGAGCAACTCCCTAAATCTGTCCCTTGTACGTACAAGTTTCCATTGTACGTACAAGTTGATGTTAAAATCAAGTCTCGGCGGCGAGAAGCCGAGACCCGTCTGCCAAATGATCCCTTGATCCGATGTCTTCTTACCGATCAGTATGATAAAAACATATACATATAGGCAAAGATACGGCATAACAATTAGATTCTCCTTTGTCAAGAACTAATAATTATAAGGTTCTGTGATCCAATCCTCCCCCACACCTCACTTCCCACCATTTTAGATTGCATCCTCTCATCCTTCTCATCCCACAAGGTCATGATCAATTCTGCCACGTACGGCACCACCACTGCACGAAAGGATCGAGTTAAGAGGCAGATAGAGAAGCAAGCAATCCCACGGCAAGCTAGCTAGCTAGCTAGCTAGAAGAACAGGACCAGGCGTCGTCTTATTTAACTCACAACCTACCCATAACACAAGAGATATGAAGGAAAACATAACGAATACATGGTCGATATCAACACAGTTATCACCTACCTATCCACCATGGTGATGGTGGGATCGATCAAGAAAAAAGAAAACGTTTGAACGACGGCTGGCCGGTACGCTACTACTGCAGTGGTACATACATATATAACCATGCATACCTGTGACCTAGCTAGAGCGTCCATGGGTTGCCGGGGTGGCCATGATGCTGGTGCGGATGTTGATGTGCAGGTAGCTGCCCGTCGGAGGAGGCGATGTCGTCGCCGGCGTCCTCAGTACTGTTGCTGTTAATATCGTGGACGACGACGACGAACTTGGGGTCGTGGTGGTGGTGGTGGAGTTGTGTGAGAAGGATCTGGTTCTCGTGGCGCAGGGCGAGGGCCCTCTTCCGCAGCCTCTGGTTCTCCTCCATGATCCACCGGTTCTCCCAGAAGAGCTTCATGTTCACCACCTCCATCTCCATCTCTTCCTTCCCATCTCCACCTCCCCTGCTGGTGACCACCTCCTGCTTCCTGTTACTGCTCCTGATACCGCGCCCCCTCGTCAGCAGCTGAAACAGTGACCTGCCAGTACTCCATTTGAATTACACACACACACACACATATATATATATATAGCCCGCCGGTCCATCAGAGCCTACCCATCTTAAGGAAACTGAAACAGCAGGCGTGGGAAAAGGGGGGGAGAAGTCGAAAGAGGCAGATGCCACCATGGCAAGTACATACCTTCTCTTGGGGAGCCGCCGCCGCCGCAGCAAAACCAGGGCTCTCCTGCTGATCCTCCTGGGACGCCGGCGGAGGGGGACAGGGTGAGGGTGCTGCATGGTGGCTGCTTAATTTGCAAGGTGGTGGGTGGCTGGGTGGGTGTGTGTGCTTCCACTTTTTAGATCTGCATAAAATATGTTTTGAGACGGACTTTTTGTAGGGGAGGGGAGGGGAGGGGATCAGGGGAGGGGGAGGGGGTGGGGGTGGACAAAAACTCAAAAAAGGTGGTGGGACGTGAACGACCTGAGGGGCAGCACTTGCTTACATGGGGGAGCAGATGGGGAAGGAAGGAGGAGGGATCCGTGGATGTGCCATGGAGATGATGAACGCGAGGATACCTTGGCCTTTTTATAGAGACACGAGGCATTCTCCCTGATGCAGACAGGAATTATTATGACGACGCCTCTCTCTCTCTCTCTCTCTCAGGTGGTGGGTACGTGTTTGTATTTGTACCAGTCTAGGCAGGTTATGATGCATGTCTCGGGCCCTCCAGCCTGCTAAAACAAACTGTGGGTCTGTGGATCCCTTAATACCCTCACGGTAGGATCAAACTCATGTGACTAATCATGTAGGATGCTTTAACCTTTTTCGTTTGCAAAGAAACTTCTCTAGATCAAATCTGTCGGGTAGTCAGGAAATTGAACATGCAAATAGATTGGTATGATTATATTATAATCAAACTCCAGCTAAGTTAATTAGATTAGCCAATGGGTTGATATCAAGGTTTGCAGTCTCTAGAGCCTTTTTCCACCGTATCAATTATGTCATTGGGTTGACGTCCCAATCTCATCAAAATCAGAACAGCTAAATCAGACCCACTTGCTTGGTCCTCACCATGATGATGAAGGCCACCCTCTCTATAATTAGCCCTTAGCTCCATATGGGTCTATGATGATGTGCGATTCACCTTGGATGGAGATTGGAAATGCTTGGAGAATAATGATAGAAGGGAAAAAGGAGGGCAGAGTTTTTTTAAGGCAAGAAACGCGGTTGCTCCCCGCCAAGGAAGAGGTGGGGGGGGGATGGGGAGGAGGTACTCCATTCCCTACTTGAAATTTTGGGGTTTGTGTTTGGCCATCCCAATTAGTGATATTAGGTTGCTGAAAACAAGGGAGATTTTTGTGAAGCGTGGAGAGGCCCGGGACATAATAAAACTACTACTTACCTGATTCAAGAAGAGAACGGCCTCGGGAAAAGATCTGTGGATTTGAGAGATCGTTGCCCATCTACAAAGGTCAAAGTGTGCATAGTAGGCCCCTTTGTCCTTTTTCTTCCTATACCATCAATTGCATTCGCTATGTTTCTTCCACATCGATGGGGTGGCTGAGCCTTCATTTCATTCTCTCTCTCACTCACTCATGGGGTGTCTAGACCTTAAGGTGGAGGGGTGAGACAGAGGGGTGTTTGGGGGCACGAGAAGCTTGTCCATAGCGTGAGAGCAGGTACTCTCCAACACAAACCTACAGTGTTTTGTAAACGAGGGAACAATTACCGCGTTATCGTTCTCAAAGTTTGGAACCTTGCGGCCTTCGCTGCGAGATCGATCAAGGGCCCAAACAGCTTGGTGACATGATGGATGGCACATGCCCTCACATGATCCCTGTGCTGCCCCCCTCTTGCCACTGTGTTTGGACACTTTCCATCCTCTTCCTTCGGGAATAACCGCGTCCTCATTTCTGATCATTTTGATTTTTGAACTCATGGAAAACAAGGTTCTGTACACTGTGGCACAGTGTGCTTGGTTATTTGGAGAGCAGCACAGAGCGGCAGTGATGCATCGTGTAGAAAGAATCTTATCTTAACATGAATTCACCTAGATGGCAATCATCTATGATCAGTATGTTAAAATAGTCTCGTATTCAAAAAAAAAACTCCACTATTACAAGTATATTGGGTGGGACCAAGTTCTTGAGCGCCCAAGATCAGGCTAAGGCTTCTTCGTGCTCGGATCGGGAGATTGAGCTCTCACTGTCAATGACTCGTGATAGGGCCGAGATCTTCGACGCAATGGGACTGGTTACGTGATCGAGATTTCCTGTTGGCTCGTGACTAGAGCTGTTGCACCACTAAACTAGCGCTAGGAATTAGGCGGGCGGGAGAGAAAGGAGTAGTGCCGGTGGCGACGGCAACACTTGCATCAGCGGCATCTACACCAGCAGCAGCAGCGGCACCCGCACCAGCTGAAGCCGCCAGCTTGCTCACGGTTGCACAAGCGGAGTCACCGACAGAGCCTAACCATGTTTATGTCTGTCGACTTTTGAATAGGTATTAGCTGAATTCAATTTTATATGAGAACGCGGATGATTTGCATTCCTTTTCCGATCGAAACTTCTTCCAACAGCTTCTGTGCCTCCGCCCCCCGCCCCCCCCCCCGCCCCAGCGGGGCCAGGAGTTCGATTACAATGAGAAACCTTCCACGGAGTTGGACAAGAGATCCCAGCTGTTCGACGACGGGTCTCGCTCAGCTGGCCTTTCTATCTCAAGAAGACTCATCAGGCACCCCCCACAGGTGGATGTCATGATGGTGCGGCCCAAAGGAAGGAAACTTCATCATGGCAGCTCCCCATCATGCGTCTTTGAACGTGGAAGAGTCGAGCCAAAACAAAAAGAATTGGGCCTTTTGAAGGGGAAGCCACAGACGACTTTGGACCACTGCTTTCCCAATATAAAAAAAAAACAAGTAGTCAAATGGGAAATGAATGAAACCTCTCTCTCTCTCTCTCTCTCGTGTGGCCCTTGAGATGTCTTACCAACACCTTTGACATTGATCGCAGGTACTCGATTGGTGGCGTGGCGATTTTTACGCCCACAAGGTCCACACCATGTTGTTTCCGAGATCATCTATACGTGGACTCCAAGACCAGATGCTATAGAAGAAAAAAAAAACACCCTTACATTGCCGTAGTCATCACCACAATCATCTGACTCCCTCATTTTGGGTTGTTTGACTTGTATGCGTACACAAGTCAAACACTCGAGCACACCCAAATGATAGTACCGTGAACTTTGTGGAACCATGATTGAGCATGCATTCCCAAGAGGCATCAATTACAGAAGAGGACGGGGGCATTAATGTTGCTTCCCTGAAACTAAGCAACTCTTGGTGAGAAGTTTTCTTATTTGTAATCACACAAACTTGCAATTCTAGAAGAGGACGGGGGCATTAATGTTGCTTCCCTGAAACTAAGCAACTCTTGGTGAGAAGTTTTCTTATTTGTAATCACACAAACTTGCATATAACAAGGAATATTAGTATGGTAAGTTTCCTCAGAGAATATTGCAAACAAGAGGATGTGTAGGCATAGTTGGAAGTGTACTAATTCTTCATCATTAACTGCAGCATGATCTCGTTCAGTATAATATGAACAGGGGCTCAGAGGATTCAAACTTTTGGATTTGCTTTGACGGATGATGAGTTAAAATTAAAATTCAAACCACCTGAATTTGACTGGAAATTTTCTACTAGTAAAATGAAGCATTTCCTTTTGGAGAAGGGCTAATATTCATGAAGGAAAAGGATACGCATGCATCACTCAGAAATGCTGAGGAGCCATTAATCTACGAGTGTGAAAAGTTGTTGGCATACTGCCTACCAGACATCATGCAGCTGTCAGTGTATCAGAAGAAAATTCAGGTTGTCATCATAGCCTTCATCTCACTTCTCCCTCGGTGTGTTTTTGCTCAGCAGCACTCTCAGTTGGTGAGGGAGCCGAGGGGAGCTGTCGAGCCACAGTTTTGACCAATAAAAGAGCGTCAGAGTCTCATCAATTGCACACGCTGTGTGCATCCACAATTAGGTAAGAGAAACACATTTTATACAAACTTCGATACGGCTAGAAAAAAGTAACAGACGTTTTTTTTTAAGAAACAGAAACATGAAAGGATCTACAAATCTCTTATCTCTAACGACTGCTATGTAGGGATTTCCTTAACGTACTTCAAAGACTACGGTGACAGGTGGAAATACTTGAGAGCTCTCAAGCCTTTTCGAGGTGATTTACACATGAAATGCAGCAAATTCTGAGGAGTACGTCAGAGAAGCTAGAAGAGCCACCAGAATCTACATAAGGAAATCTACTTTGTTATCATATAGATTCAAAATAAGAAAAGAACAATTTCAGATAAATAAATCAGTTAGGGTCACTTTGGTAACGGGTTAAGGTGGGTTAGGGTAGGTGAACTGGGGTCGGGTGATTTTTTCTCTGTTTGATATTTTTTTTCTTAACCCGGGTCGGATAGGGTTAAAGTAGATTAACTCATTCCACTTAAATAGGTGGAATGAGTTACTCTACCCGGATTAAGGTCACTTTGGTAACGGATTGGGTTAAGAGCGGGTGGGCCACCCCGAGTAGGCCACCCGCCCTTAACCCAACCCGTTATTAAAGTGGTCCTTAATGATCTTGCAATGCCTCAATTTTATACAAGTATGTTATAAGTTCAAAGACAAGTGAAACATCTAACTTCAGATGAATTGTCCTGACACATACATAGCCACGTGTAAGGAACAACTTGTCTCCTCAATAAATGCTGAACCGAGTCCATCAATCCTCTAAATGGCAACACACATATCCACCAGATAAAGAAAATCAAATGCTGACAGGCACACGTAATTCCACAAAAACATAACAAAGCATTGATCCCAATGATGGGAAAAGAGCCATAACCCCATGGAAGACAATGGAGCGGTGGTCCTTGTAGGAGACTACGAGTAGACCCCCGAGTCCACCAAAAGACTACCCACTTACAAACCAGAATGTTTTATGATGCTAGAATTTTTCAAGTTTTACTAGAAGATAAAATAAGGTAAAACCCTGTGAAGGGGAGTCAGGACTTTAAGGGGGGATGATCTCCAATTAGTAGCACCCAGATGTTTATGGCCTAACCGTGTTAAAACTGTTGCCAGAACATTCTCCGGATAGGCTGCCAACAATGTGACCGTGTGTAAAGTTACATTGGAATATATATATCTATTTTTCTCCATGCAGACTAATGCACCATTCATATGGGATTCACGTGTTTTTTTTTTGTCTTTTACTTTTCCCTTCTTTTGTAGGGGTGGGGGTTGTGGGGCAAGAAAATTGTGTGGGCCAAACCATTTTTCATTGTCTTCCTGCATCAATTTCCTTGGAAGACAAGTGCCCCCTTACCGCCGTGAACCAGAACCTTTTGACATTTCCCCCTACAGCCATAAACCAGACCGTTCAATTTCAAAATAATAGTTGCCTTGATAGTTGATACAATCATTGTTACTTCGACTTTATGTCATCAGAACCAAATGAAATATCAAAGGTAATGCGCCAGCACGGTTTAGGGCATATACAAGGTAGCATGAATGCAAAGAAGTCAATATCTCACTCCAACATTTGTATGCAAGCTAAGTCAGCATGTTGAGAAGACAGATCCAAGACTTTTCTTTCATTTCTTTTTGTTCCGCTCTCTTGACTTCTGGTCTTATTAGAGACTGGAATGCAATAAATAAAATTTATGATCATGGTAGACTTGCAGCCCATCATCTTTCTCCCACCCAAATCTTCCCCTGCTCTACAAGGATTCTGCATGAATCTCACAAAGGTTCGGCCTTCTTTTTGCACATTTGAACACTGAAAAGGTTTATTTTTACCCTCATCATTTTTTGGGAAACAAAATTGTCTACACTCTGGCAGCATTTAGTTGATGCAATGCAGCAGCCATGCTTGCTTACAGCACGCACATACCTATGCAGCCCATGATTTCATCTAAGATCCTATTTTTGTGGATACAAAAGCAGTCAGTCGAGCCTCTACAACAATGCAGTTTTGCACGTCTCTAAGTTCTCAAGGAATGCCAGATCTTGAACGAACTTTCCTTTTCTCTTTCTTCCCTTGCGCAAAGCTACATCTCTGGTATGGGTTCCTCAAAAGCTTTGATCACAAAATCAAAGTCCAACATCTACTGTTTAATAGAAAGCTTATACATGTTATACCTATACATGTGGTGTCTTCGAATTGAAAATGCATCTCACTATTTAGAATTTTCCAAAACATGCGAGATCGAAATTTATTTCAAGATGCACAATTCCTCAGTAGTTTAACCTTAATTTTTTTTTATGTGATAATTTTACAAATAATTTAATAATAAAGATGCAGGACATAAAATCCACGTTATCCAAGGCAATCGCCACACTCACCAAGGCAATAAGGCAAGGTGGGTGTTTTTGTCTTCCTTTTTCGTTTAATCACCTCAGTCACGCAGGTGACCATGAACCTGAAATTGTGCACCATAATGTGCCATGCTTTTGTCTTATTTATTCTTTCAGTAACAAATACCTGCTAACTGTCATGTCAGAATTTGCAATACTTCTGCTCCATGAGGAAATATAAAAATCCATCATCATTAGCAAAGAGACACATGATATATATTTTGGTATCTTTCCCATCTTGGTATTCTTCTTGTTTGTTTCACGCGAAAAATGCGGACACGTCGATGATAAATTAAAATTTGAGGATTTCGGGTATCATCGTCATGTTTATTTGTATTTATTTACTTCACATTTTGAGTTTATCAGACGATTTAAGATTCGTGTGCTAGACCTTTCCCCACCGACTGTGGTCGGTGTTTATTTACATCGACGTAAAATCCGAACACCTTTGATTAACTATCAAAGAACACTTTTGCCTCGATATTCGTTGTGATATTGATGGTTTTCTCAAATGGTCAAGATCTTAATGATCACCCTAAAGATACATGCTCTTGCCGAGAAATTTGAAGGCTCTTATTTCCTTGAGCATATGTAATTTGAATTACAATCGATCTTTTAAGACCTTTACATTTGGTCCCGATTATACGATCGAGTGTTCGGGATTACATCAGTTACAATCCGAGTGTCGGATATGCTTCAGTCTGCAACTGGACCTTTGAATTAGCTTCTATCCACGATCGTACAGTTGAATTTGCTTTTGTCTATGATCAGACAATTGAATTTACTTCTGTCCACGATCGAACAATTGAATTTGAATTCCATCGTAATCAGACCATTGGACCACCAAGATGATCGCTATCAGACTGTCAGAGTTGCTTCATGGCCATGATCACTCCTTTGATCATGATTGGTCCCTTAAGTTGATTCGACGTCCATGAAGGACATTTCCGCACAAGGTGGGGGTATACTTGTAATTTTCCCTGATCAAGATATTTTTGTAATTTTTCCAAACATTAGGGTATTCTTGTAATTATAGAAAAAATAGACATTTCTGTCCTTTCTGACCCTTGCTGAGTATTTCTATCATTTTGGGCCCTTTCTAGATATATTTGCAATTTCTTGATCGCTTGGAGCAGGGTTTGACGGATCGGGCCGGGTCGGCTAGACCCACACGACCCGCCCCGACCCAGGCGCCCAGCGGGTCGGGCGGGGCGTGGGTCGTGGCCGGGTCGGACTGGCCAGCACCGACCCGTCCGTCCCGCCACGTACCAGACCGGTCCGTGGACGGGACGGGCTGGTACGTGCGGGACGGCCCGCTCGTGCCGGTCCGGCCATTTAACGGGCCGGCGGGGGGGCGTTCCAAGCAGGCCGTGGCTAGCTGGGCGCTGAGCGACGGTGGAGGTCCCGGAGTGGCGGTGGACGGCGGCGACCGGCGAGCGGCGGTGCACGGCGATCGGAGGTAAGTCCTCCTCCTTTGAAATTTTTTTTAAATTAAATAGAGGGTGGCCGGTTGGGGGGCCGAGCGGCGGTGGGGCTGCGCGTGGGAGGGCATAGGAGGTGGTGGAGGGGGGGCACCGGCGCCCACCGCCCCCGTCGAGCTCCCACCGGTCAGATCTGACCGGTGGGAGCCCGATGGGGGCGGTGGGGGACGGGCGCTGGCGGAAGGGGGCGGCGCTGGGGCTGGGCGTGGGACGGTGGGAGGGCGGAGGAGGTGGTGGAGGGGGGAGGGGGGGCACCGACTGTGGTGGGGCTAGGGCAGGGGCGGCCATGGCCGTCCAGGGCCGGCGGTGGGGGACGGCGGTGGTGGGGTTAGGCCAGGGGCGGTGGTGGGGCTCGGGCAGCGGCGGCCAGGGGCGGTGGTGGGGGTGGGGGAGGGGGACGGTGGGGGGGTGGGGCAGGGGCCGGCCAGGGGCGGCGGTGATGGGGGTGGGGCAGGGGCAGCCAGGGGCGGTGGAGGGGGGGGGGAGAGAAAAAAATAATTTAATTTTTATATATTTATATTTTTTCTTATTTTAAAAATGTAGGAATAGAATTTATCAGATTGTTTAAAATTATTTATGCTATATTATTTAATTCATGTTGCAGAAATAATATAATTTTTGTTTAATTCATGTTGTATAAATAATTTTTTTTGATGTATTGTTTAATTAATGTTGTATAAATAATATAAATATTATTTAATTAATGTTGTAGAAATAATATAATTTTTGTTTAATTCATGTTGTATAAATAATTTTTTTGATGTATTGTTTAATTAATGTTGTAGAAATAATATAAATATTGTTTAATTAATGTCGTAGAAATAAATTTATTTTTGATGTATTATTTAATTCATGTTTAATTATTAGATTTAATTGAGATGTATTAAATTTAAAATTTAGTCTTGCATGTCGTAGAATTAATGATATTATTTTCATTATTAATTGTAGACGTAAAATAATGTAATACTTTATTTTTGAAAAAAAATTAGACATGTTTTTAATTTAAATATATCTGTAGTGACAAATATTTTACACAAAAAATAAAGTTAATATTTATAAAATAAATCAATTAGAGATATTTTTAATTTAAATATAAATTTATTGATAAATATTTTACAAATAATTTTAAAGTTAATTTAGATGGATAATGTAATTTAAGTAGAGATGTTTTTAATTTAAATAAAAATTTAGTGTTGAATATTTTATAAATAATTTTAAAGTTAATTTAGATGTATAATGTAATTTAATTAGAGATGTTTATAATTTAAATACATAATTAGTGATAAATATTTTACAAATAATTTTAAAGTTAATTTAGATGTATAATGTAATTTAATTAGAGATGTTTATAATTTAAATATATAATTAGTGATAAATATTTTACAAATAATTTTAAACTAAATGTAGATGTATAATGTAATTTAATTAGAGATGTTTTTAATGTAAATATAAATTTAGTGTTGAATATTTTATAAATAATTTTAAATTTAATTTAGATCTATAATTAGTGATAAATAGAGATGTTTATAATTTAAATATATAATTAGTGATAAATATTTTACAAATAATTTTAAAGTTAATTTAGATGTATAATGTAATTTAATTATAGATGTTTATAATTTAAATATATAATTAGTGATAAATATTTTACAAATAATTTTAAACTAAATGTAGATGTATAATGTAATTTAATTATAGATGTTTATAATTTAAATATATAATTAGTGATAAATATTTTACAAATAATTTTAAACTAAATGTAGATGTATTAAATAAAAAAATTAGCATTATAGGCATGTTTTGGAAATAATGATATTATTTTGAACTAAATTATATTGAGATGTATTAAATATTGAATTTAGTCTTGCATGTTGTAGAAATAATGATATTATTTTCATTGTTAGTTGTAGACTTAAAATAATGTATTTTTTATAATTTGTATTTCTTAAATTTAGGAGATACAGTTAAGCACTCTATGGCTCCTAGGGAACGACCAAATGATATTGGATGGTCACACGGAGTTATGTTGGATGGCAACCGACGGTGTTGGCGTTGCAACTATTGTAAAATAGAACACCGGGGAGGAGGGGTGTCTCGGTTGAAGAAGCATTTGGCAGAAGGAGCCGGTGCATGATACTCTGAGGTTGCTGGATGTACCCATGTGTCTCGAGATGTGAAACTTGCAATGGCCAGGCACCAGCGGGAGAAGAGAGCTGAGACGCAAGAAAATGAAAAAAAGAAAAAAAGAGATCAAGCGGCAGTGAGCGGAAGAGCAAGCGGCAGCGACGAGGAGGAATGTGCATGGACACCCAGTGACGAAGACCACAACAAGCACGTACTGAGCATGCTAATGTGTATGTCACGGTGAATGATCCATACGAAGCCGATTTCCGTGAGGCTATGAAGACTATCTGTCGTATCTGTCCGATGACTGTACTGGGAGAACTATTCAGGTTCAATGCGCTATGAAGACTATCTGTCGTATCTGTGGAACATTTTTAATGTCAGATTGTTTGGAGATGAGCACTGGCCCAATTTGGGTCCATACTCTTAATGAGTATGTATCATTTGGTTATATTTATTACTAACTAATAATTAATTGTAAATTTCTTCATATCTTGAGTTCTATACTTATCATTGAAATTACTAATGTAAACTTTTACATCATTTGCAGGTCATCATGGACGGACGGCGTCACCCTGCGTGGGAGCATGGATACTCTGTTGAGGGTGATGGACATGTGCACTGTAGATACTGTGAACATCGCGTCACCGGCATACACAGATTTGCGGAGCACCTAGCGGGAGTGGGATGCGATGTTCGTGCATGCGACCGAGTTCCGGGGGATGTCCGACATTCCTTTCGGACACAGTTACAGGATAGATACGGTTCTCGTAGCACACCCAGGGCATCTTCTTCTACATCCCGGGTACCCCCACCACGAGCACAGGGCGGAGCAGGATCTTCCTCCACGTCCAGAGTTCGAGCAGCACCAGCACCAACACAGTCGCACATGATAGAATGGAAGCTATAGATGTAGTGAGGACTTTTTTTACAGATTTTCATGTACCCTCCACCGCAGCACACGACCCGTCATTTGTGCAGATGGTTTCATATTTTCAGTCCCACCCACATGTACCTCCACCCACTAGGATAGAGTTAGATTATACGGGTGATCAGTCTCATGTATCTGATGATGAGTTTTGGGATTCGGACTTCACTGATGACGAGGATTAGTGAGTTTTGGGATTCGGGCATCACAGATGAGGAGAATGAGTGAGTTTTTGTATTTTATACTTCATGAATGAATGTCATTATTATGTCACTGTTTACTTTAACATATTAAGTAATTTAAATGAATTTTTTATGTATTATATATAATATGATGTTTAATTAAGCGGTGTAATATGTTATTTTTATATAATTAGTATGGATCTATTATCATAAAAAAACTCTACATTCTAATATTTTTAAATATATATCACATTTAATCTTTAAATAAAATTTTCTTAAAAAAATTAAAAAATCGCGCGCCGAGAGCCAGAGAGAGCGGACCGGGTCTCTGTGCGACCCGGCCGACCCGACCCGACCCGCGCCGAGACCGGGTCGGCTGGGTCGGCCGGGTCGACAAACCCTGACTTGGAGCACTCTTGTCATTTCTTGATTGTTCATGGGTATTTTCGTTATTTCCTAACTTTCTTAGGGTGTTTCTGTCATTTCTTGACATTCCGGGACATTTTTGTCATTCATGACATTTCAAAACATTTCTGTCATTTCTCGACGTTCTAGGTATTTCCGTCATTCCTTAACTTTCCCATATATATTTGCAATTAATATACTTTTCTTATCACAAGACACGCACCAATCTTCATGCTTGGATCTCCTCGGCCGCACCTTGATGCTTGATCTATGCTCATTTTCTTAATTTTATTTCCTAAAATATCCCTTAGGACTTAGGAATAATTCACATAGGGGCATACATGCAACACATCTCCTTTCTTGTATCCTTGTAAATGCACAAGCACAAAGACACTTCATAAGACAAGAATGTCTTGGGTGATCCTTCCTTCATGCTTGGTCCTTAGTGGATGCCTTCCTTGGGTGCTTGGTCCTTATTCCTTAGTGGATACCTTCCGAGTGCTTTTTTGCAATTTTCTCGCAAGTAGGGACATTTCTATACTTTTTCATCTTCCAAAATCTTTCTACAATTTTTCACTAGCAGGTGGTATTTCTGTAACTTCTTAAAAAATCAAGACATTTCAATTATTTCTGATCTCTTCAAGATTTTTCCGCAATTTCCCACCAGCAAGGGGTTTAGTTTATCTGTAATTTTATAAGAAATCAAGATAGTTCTGCAATTTTTTATCTCTTTGAAGGCCCATCTTTTGGGTTTTGATTGTCGTGCTTGTGTTGTGGTTGTGATGTGAGGGTATGACATAAATCCCTCACTTAACCCATGTGCATCACAACCCCTTTGTGAGCTATGTAACCCATATGGGTAAATGAGAATATCTCTCTCCATAGAGAAGTCTTACAAACCTTGTGATTATGTAAACACCCTGGGTGTGGCCAAGACACTTATATAAGCCCTAATTGCCTATGAGCAAAGGGTCATGTACAAAAAAAAAACTTGTCGACAAGTCTGTACTTATGAAATGTTCTCACAATATCTTGTATACTTTATAACACTTTATGAAATATACTTATGGCCATGTATGCATGAGTTTATAAAATTCTGTGAATGTTCGAGTCATGAGACACCATGCCTCACATCATGCGAAGATAATTATGGAGGTTCGAGACTCAATTAGCCGTGTGAAGGTCAAATGGCCAACACATATCAGCCTTGAACCTTGAGGTTATGTATCTGGAGATCCACCTCAGTCCCCGTAACTACGTCGGTTAAGTCCGTAGTCCCTCCTGAAACGTTCCCGACACCCGACATCGACTTGCACGACCTGGCGCCTGGGGCAATGCCTTTAGCATCACAACTAACTTTGTGTAGACCAAGGATTTTCTTTGGCAGTTAATCAAGGGTATTTGAACTCGTACCGATGTAAATAAACACCGACTGCGGTCGGTGGGGAATTGTCCAGTACCCGAATCCTAATCGTCTAATAAACTCAATCCACAGAATAAATAACTCGTATGCCATAATTGGCTTCTATGTGCATGATTAATAAACAAACGTTGTCGTCCTGATGTGTTGAACAACGTTTATCTTTTTCCTTATTCCCCTCCCCCTTATTAATTTCTTTTAAATTCCGTGAGTTAAACAGAAACCTATAAGAGACGAGAGACAGAGTAGGCCTACAACTGGATCAAACTGCAAAGCAAATAATCCATAAATTGGACTCCAGTCAGCCAATCAAACACTCATCCACCTAATAAAATGTGAGGTATAAAATCAAGAATCACTCAATGAAAGACCGCCTAAGCTGGAAAAGGAGGTAGTCTGACAAGGGGAACAAGCAAGTTGGTAGCTGATCTTGCATACAACAATATCAGTAATATGGGGGGGAGACAAACAACCAGATTTTCAACGGAGGCAGCAAATCCAATGATCAGTTGGATCCATTTTTGCATGATTGAGTTGTCGAATAGGCCAAGACTTTCCATGCGGAGTGTCATCAATTCTGCTGTGCCCTGTAATTTGGGGAATGCCTTTTGTTGCTTTCTTGTGGGTGGCCATCAAAGTATGAGTCCATACACTTGCTAGCTAATACTGGATCGTCCAAGACCTGATTCCATTTCTTAATACCTTCCATCTTTATCCTAAAGGATTCAATCCGAACTCCTTCCCTCACTTTGTTCATGATAGTCGGTCGAGTGGCCACTGTTCCCCTTTATAGTTGAGTTTCGCTGCAAGCGTATTGGCCTTATCTTTTGAGCTTCCACCTTGGCATGGAAGGGTTTTTCCTTTTTTTGGTATAGAGACCCTTTTTTTTCCTTTCAAGGGAGTTATCTGAGAATACATATTTTAAACTAGTATGTCCCAATTCTAGACTTTAACAAATGAGTAAGGTGCATAAAGAAGAACCAGATCTGAGGCAAACCTGCTTATCACTGTGCAAGTAAAAAACAGAACTGTCAGATGGCAATGCCTTATCAAGAAAAATTACTGCCTTTGAATCATCTGCTTTGTCTTCATAGTACAGAAGCTGTTTCGTCTCAGGATCAATTCCCATGAAGATTTCATCAATATCCAGACGAGTCTGATGTGTTAAGCACGATGGTTTAGCATGCTTAATGAGCATGGTCATTATAGCTTGCAGATCATTTTTCCTTCTTTCCTTGTGCTCTTCAAGTGCCTTTGTTAGGCATGCATTGCTCAATGTATCGCCACCACTTATAAGGATGAAATCTCAATGTACGTTCAAGGAAAAAAATATGCAAATTTATCTCAGGTCAGAACTAAAACAATAAAACCACATGTGACACAATAGTAACAAAGATAACACCCAACATTTTACAAAGACAACCCCCCCCCCAAAAAAAAGGAGAAAAATAACTGCAGCATTCAATATCTCAGACACTTTTATGGTAAGGGCATTTTTGCTCTGAATGAATGTTCAGTGGTTTATTTTCATTTCTACATGGTGGTGCTACTTTCTTTCTTTGGCGTTTTTCATCTTATGATGAGTTTGTTCTGTCTCACGGGATCATAAGCCTTGTTTCTTAGAAATGCTTCTGAGGTCGTCAGCATTTTGGGTCATGGTGCTATACTTAGGTGCTTTGTGGCTTTTGTGCACACTGAAAGTACTGGTTCATCCATTGTCTGGGTATGTTTGTTGAGGGTTATTGCTTTTAAGTTTATTTCACAATAACCTTATGTTTCCTGGTGGTACCATTGCTCCTTTTTCCTGTAGATTTGATGGTTTTTCTTTTTTTGAGAAGTGGATAGTACCACAATTATATTACCAGTAAAAAGAAAGAGGGATGTACAAGTATAAACTGTCAAGTCCCAAAAATCCATATACGAAAACCTCCCCATCAAGAAGGTGGGTCCCTGACTATCCTCCCAACAAAAAGAAAAGACAGGAGTTACAGAACTCCACTTTACATAGATGCTTAGCCCACCGTTTAACTCACGGAATTAAATAATAAAGATAAGGAATAAAATTGTTGTTCAAAATGAAAGAACGAAACATTCATCTATTGAACATATGCACACATAAGTTAGCCATAGCATGTGCATTATTTATTCCGTGGATTGAGTTTATCAGACGATTATGGTTCGAGGACTGGACAATTCCTCACCGACCGCAATCCATGTTTATTTACATCTATACGAGCCCGAATACCCTTGATTAACTGCCAAAGAAAATCGCCAACCAATACAACATCAGCCATAATGCTGAAGGCATAACCGCATGTGCCATGCCATACAACGTTATGTCAGCTGTCGAAAGCATTGGGGAGTTTTAGAAAGTTTCACAAGCCAGTCTGATGTCGTTATGTGGATGCTTAGTGACCTCTATACCCATCGAGGGTACGCATATAATTTCAAGGTTAAAGCCTATTGTTTGTTTGCCATTTGACCTCTCGCCAAGGTTTGGTTGAAATTTGCTGACAACCCAGGGGAATGAGGTTAAGGTTCCCCAAGAAGCCAGAATTCGATGACCGTTTGACCCCTGTCATGGTCCAAACTTTGATGACCATGGAGGTGCCGATTAAAATTGGGCTAGTCGATCATGCTACTAGACATACTGTCCTTTGTCAAGAGCATTCATGCAATTTTGGGAAACCGCGGGCTCACATAGTCACAAACACATTTTTATGAATCATTGGAGAAAATACATGACATTGCAATAATATCTGTAATCACAGAGTTTTCTCGGCAAGTTTTAAGATGTACAAGACCACTTTTACATAGATGAGCAGGGCTTTTACACATTTCCCAGACATACCCCGGATGTTTACACTATTACAAGGCTCATAAGAGCCTTTCTACAAAATTAGAAGCTTGGGGAGGCATGACATCATTTCCCCAGAGAAATACGTGAATTACATGAATCACATTGGTATTTGTGATGTACATGGGCCAAGAGAGGGGTTTTCTTTTTATGTCATATCCTCACAGCACAAGCACAACATAGTGGGCGGACGAACAAAACCCAAAAAAACTTCAAAAGCACTAGAACAAGCACCATGCGCAAGCACAAGCACTCTCCTCTCCTGCGCTCTCCCTGTGTTTTGTGTGTTCCTGTGTCCCACTTGGGGGGTATTTATAGAACCCACGAGCGGTTGTAGGTTGATCCGGTCTAAATCCCCCAACTGGGGGTTGGATCCGGTCCAAAACCCCCATGGGGGGTTGGATCCGGTCCAAACCACCCACTTGGGGGTTGGATCCAGTCCAAACCCCCTTATGGAAGGAGGGGGGGGGCTCTATAAATAGTTCCCCAATGTTCATTTGTTCCACGTGGAAGAAGGGAAAACGACGTTTCCCACGTGTTTGGTGCTCTGTCTTGTTTGTGGCTGCCTGCGCCATTTATTGCGTGGAAGGGCTCCATTTTCTCAAGTTTTTTTCCCGGAATCGGTCCTCTCTCCTTTCCTTTCTTTCTAAATAGTTTAGCCGATGGGATTTGGAAGAAGAAATAAATGCTCTTAACCAATAGGTTTAGAGAGGAATAAATGCCCTGGCACCCTTGGCCGATGGAGCTTGAGGAGAAAATCCCACTGCCACCTCAGCCCTCTTTTACCCAATGGGGTCTTAAAAGAAAACCCTGCGCACCCTGCCCAAGAAGCATTACAAAATACCCCTGCCCATGTGTAATTCTTCCGAGAGGGGAAACCTATGTATTTGTCGCAGAAATGTGAAATTACACATCAGTCATTGCATGTGTGTGATTTCACAACTATAGCCTGTGTATATGCCCTATAATCAGAAAAAATTGAAACATTGCAAAAAATACTATGTTCTGCCTGAAAATTACAGAAAAATCCAGGAAATGCAAAAGTTACATAAAAACCCAGAAAATGCAGAAATTACATAAAAATTCAAAAAACTAGAAATTGCATAAAAACCCTAGAAGCATTCACCAAGCGTCCATAGGAGGAATGATCAAAGAGCCTCCACAAGGAAAAAGGAAGACTTGGAGTTTTCCTGAAGGCTTGAAGAACTTGGAGACTTGTATTCTCTTGTTAAAAAACAAACATAAAGGATACGTTGCACACATGCCCCTAACTTTGGGGATACGCCCTCGTGGTTATAAAAAGTTGGAAAAAACATTTGAATTTCAGAAACAGCCAAAGTCTTGAAAAATGTTGGAAATTAAGGGGGGGGACCCTGTTATGTACAAAATTATAGATATGCCTTGCAACTTTGCAAAATTATTGAAATGTCCAAGAAAGTTAGGAAAAACCTTGATGTTCAGGAAAAAAATGTAAGAATACCATGATGATCAGGAAAATATGAGAAAAAAATCTTGAAGTTCAGAAAAAATGCAGAAAACCCCTGCAACTTTGCAAAATTGCAGAAAAACTCTGATTCGTCAGAAAATCACAAGAAGACCTAGAAAAACAAAAAATACAGGTATGCCCCGATGGTGGGAAATTACAAGCATACCCTCAATGGTGGGAAAATTACAAATATACCTCCGCCTTGTGTGGAAATGCCTTTATGGATATCAAGTCAACTTAATAGTCCAATGTTGATCAGGAACAAATCTAATAGTCGGATCATGATCGAAAGTTAATCCAATGGTCCAATCAGAATTAAACCTAAATTTAACGATCAGATCTCGATCCAGAACAAATCCGTTGGTCGGATCTTGACCAAACTTAAAGCTAATGGTTAGATCTTGACCTAGAACAAACCCTAATGTATGATCTTTACCGGAATCAAATCCGACGGTCTATTAGAGATCATCTTGGTGATCCAACGGTCCGATCAGAATCAAACTTAAATCCAATGGTCCAATCGAGATAAAACTAAAAATCAATGATCAGATTTCGATCTGGAGCAAATCCAACAGTCGAATCTTGACCAAACTCAAAGCCAATAGTTAGATCTTGATCTAGAGCAAATCCAAAGGTTTGATCTTTAACGAAATTAAATCCGACGGTCCGATAGTGATCATATTGGCGATCCAACAGTCCGATCACGATACAATTCGAATCTAGCGATCTGATCGTGATCCAGAACAAATCTGATGGTTGATCTCGACTAGAAACATAATCTAATGGCTCTATTGTGATTTGATACAAAATCCGAAAGTCCGATCGTAGAGAAAATCAAAAAGGATGGTTTGATCTTGATTGGATATAAAATCCAACGGTCTGATCATAACCGAATGTAGATCTAATGGTGCATTTATGACCGAATGTAAATCAAATGACCTAATCATATATTTGAGATTTCATGCACTATGTATAATGGTTCGAAAGAATGAAATATTCAATTTTCTCCTACAAATGTATATCTCTAATATAATATCCCTTTGATCAAATTTATTAGAAAAAACCCTCAATATCACGACTGATATTGTAGACGTTAGGGGTGTCTTTGACGGTTAGCCAAAGGTGTTCGGACTTTACACCGATGTAAATAAACATCAACTACGGTTGGTGGGGAAAAGTCTAGCACACGAATCCTAAATCGTCTAATAAACCAAACTCGCGGAATTAATAATATACATGCTAGTTAATTAGCTCAAATATATGCAAAAAATGAATATATAATTAATTTTTCGTGTGTAAACAGATTGGCAAGCTCGGTCGAACTTTTCCTACCTTTCATCTCTCTGTTAAATAATACCCCGACCTTTGCAAAAGTTGTGACGGACTTTGTACTCTTGCAGAAGACATAACAGAAACTTTCAGCGATAATGACTGTCGTGACTTACGATCCCCTCGTCGTCCCTAACCACACCAGGCACGACTACCTAACAACGTCGATCATCTTCGGCAACTTTTCAGCAGTGGTCGGATCCCCTTTCTTCTTAGGAGTGGTCCATGTCACTGAAATGGCTCCAACCACTCGTGTTGTTGGGGGCATCAAGCCCCAAGTCTCATCCCCGAGCTTTTCAGTCAACACAATTCACTTCCAAGCTGCTCGTGCCACAAAGGGGCAACAATGTCAGCATAAAGGCAGAAACCCGTTATGGCCATGTCACACTCTGGCAAGTCAGTCCTTGTTGGCAATTTTCATATCCGGCTTGATGGAGGCGAGCCGATCATGACACAGGACGATTATGTCTCGACTATCCCAATCTCAAACCACTTTGGTCTGCTCTATCAAATACTAGAAGGTGAGACGGAAAAAGAAGTCTGGCGCCTAATCCGCTCATGCCAACCTAAATATTTACACGCGGAATTTTCGGACATCCGATTCGTTGGATGAATATGCGTATATTTTGGCATATTTGTTAATTTCACACTTTTTTGAGATTTATCAGACGATTTAGGGATCGTGTACAGGACCTTTCCCCACCGACCAGAGTCGGTGTTAATTTACATCGGACAAGTTCGAACACCTTTGATTAATTGTCAAAGAACGCCTTTTACCTCTATACATTGTGACATTAATGATCTTGATGATCGCCCATGATGGGTATATACTCTTGCGAAGAAATTCGGAGACTTCATTTCTTGAACACATGCGATTTGAATTACAGTCGGTCTTTCAAGACCTTTACATATAGTCTCGATTGTGTAATTGGGTCTTCAAGATTACATCAGGTTGCAATAAGAGCCTTTGAATTTGCTTTCATCTGCATTTGGACATTTGAATTTACTTTCGTCCTGATCGGGCCATTGAATTAAAATTCCATCACGAGGACCGTTGCATCGCCAAGATGATCACCGTAGGTCCATCGGAGTTACTTCATGGTCATAATCACTCTCTTGATTGTGATTGGACCCTTAAGTTGCCTTGGTGTCCATAAAGGACATTCTGCCTGAGGCGGGATATATTTGTAATTTTCCTTCATCAGGGTATTTCTGTAGTTTTTCCAAACATTGGGATGTTCTTGAAATTTCTGACTCTTTCTGGGTATTTGATGCGGGACGGCAATGAGACTCGATGTTGTTGGTGCGATCCTTGGACGTCTACTAGACGACGTGACTTGTTGGACGACGCGACCAGCAACAACTCGGCACCTAACGTGGCTCCTAAAGAGGCGAATGTGCCCAAACAAGAAGCACTCACTCACGGTCGTCCCTGGCGAGGGAAACGAGTCGATCTACACAGTTGAGAAACCGGCAATGAGTCTCGGGTGGTCGGCTCACTCTCGTGCTCGGATCGAGTCACAGGACGGGTCTCGCACTCACAACTCACAGCGGTGACTAATTTAAACGATCTGGGGGCCTAACATGCTCACGAGCAGCGGCATCAAGAGCCTATACTAGGAAAGCAAGCGACTAAAGAGGAGCGACGAGTGTACCTCCACACTCGGGGCGTAGGGAAGACGTCCCGGCCAAGACGGTGACTCCCGATACAAGAGTTAAAATTAATTACAGCAATGAACTACAGGCCCACTCCACGCAGGGAGGTAACAGGCTACACATCGACTCCGGGGGGCACCGAACTTGGGTTGGCGGGCAGCATTTTGGCGGGTCCCGTGCGGCGGTTCGGGCTCAGCGGTTTGCTGGTCGGCAAGACAGCAACCACGGACGTACAAAGAAGCCATGTCCTCCGGGAGGCTTCTGGAAGCGGCGGCCCACCGGGACGACGGCAGTAGGTTCCCAGACGATCTCCTGGAGCGGCGGCGGCTGATTCCTCTCCGACGTATTTTTGCTGACTTTTTCCGTTGACCCCTTTCAGCAGCCCAACCTCGGGACAGACCCGGGCAGCTTTGCGCACCCTAGCGAGATCGGCCGCCACGACCAGCCCCGACGTCGGATCGAGACACAAAAGGTACTGTTGGAAAGAGGACTCAAAATCCTCCGACATACTAGAATCACAGCTTCATCCAACGGTTGGATTAAAAATAGGAGTGACTGCAAGTTGACTGAGTACACTGTCCCGAAATACAGAACAGGCTGGACAGAACCTAACCTCCCTGATCAAGAGCTTTGACCGAGGACTAAATGAACGAATAAGGACTCGGGATTTTTATGGTGGA